>JAMLFY010000012.1:22652250-22779210 GCA_030441495.1 Dalbergia oliveri
GCAGCGAGCGTGCTTGGCGAGAGGAGTACCGGATGGGTGACCTCTGGAAGTCCTCGTGTTGCACCTCTTTTTTATTTTTTTTTTAATTTTTCTCTTGCTATGCGTCGTGCGGAGTCAAAGAATTCAACTCGGAAAAAAAAAAAAAACAATTTGATCCGCTATTTTAGTTAAAAATAATTTTTTTTTACGATGCCTATTGGTGGGCCCACGCGCCATGGGGATAGTGGGAATCGCGCTTGGGATGTAGAAAGCAAGGCATATATGAATTGTTCGCGCAAGGAATGGTAGGTGCGATCATACCAGGATATGCACCGAATCCCACAAGGTTTCGCAGCGAGCGTGCTTGGGCAGTACCGGATGGGTGACCTCCTGGAAGTCTCCGTGTCGCACCTCTTTTTTATTTTTTTTAATTTTTCTCTTGCTATGCGTCGTGCCGGAGTCAAAGAATTCAACTCAAAAAAAAAAAAACAATTTGATCTGTATTTTAGTTAAAATAATTTTTTTTTAGACGATGCCTATCGTGGGCCCCACGCGCCATGGGGATAGTGGGAACGCGCGCGGGATGTAGCAAAGGCATATATGAATTGTTCGCGCAGGAATGGAGTGTGCGATCATACCACTGATGCACCGAATTCCATCAGTACTTTAGTGAGCGTGCTTGGGCGAGAGAGTACCTGGACGGTGACCTCCTGGGAAGTCTCGTGTTGCACCTCTTTTTTATTTTTTTTAATTTTTCTCTTGCTATGCGTCGTGCGGAGTCAAAGAATTCAACTAAAAAAAAAAAAAAACAATTTGATCCGTTATTTTAGTTAAAATAATTTTTAGACGATGCCTATCGTGGGCCCCACGCGCCATGGGGATAGTGGGAATCGCGCCTGGGATGTAGAAGCAAAGGCATATATGAATTGTTCGCGCAAGGAATGGTAGGTGCGATCATACCAGCACTAATGCACCCTTCCATCAGGTTTAAGCGAGCGTGCTTGGCGAGTAGTACCGGGACGGGTGACCTCCTGGGAAGTCCTCGTGTTGCACCTCTTTTTTATTTTTTTTAATTTTTCTCTTGCTATGCGTCGTGCGGAGTCAAAGAATTCAACTCGTAAAAAAAAAAAAACAATTTGATCTGCTATTTTAGTTAAAAATAATTTTTTTACGATGCCTATCGTGGGCCCCACGCGCCATGGGGATAGTGGGGAATCGCGCCGGGATGTAGAAGCAAGGCATATATGAATTGTTCGCGCAAGGAATGGCAGGTGCGATCATACCACTTATGCACTGAATCCCATCAGAAATTTTAGCGAGCGTGCTTGGGCGAGAGGAGTACTTGGATGGTGACCTCCTGGGAGTCTCCGTGTTGCACCTCTTTTTTATTTTTTTTAATTTTTCTCTTGCTATGCGTCGTGCGGGAGTCAAAGAATTCAACTCGTAAAAAAAAAAACAATTTGATCTGCTATTTTAGTTAAAAATAATTTTTTTTATGAATGCCTATCGTGGGCCCCACGCGCCATGGGATAGTGGGAATCGCGCGCCTGGGATGTAGAAGCAAAGGCATATATGAATTGTTCGCGCAAGGAATGGAGTGTGCGACCATACCAGCATGATGCACCGGACCCATCAGGTTTTAGCGAGCGTGCTTGCGAAGGAGACCTACGGGTGACCTCCTGGAGTTTCGTGTTGCACCTCTTTTTTATTTTTTTTAATTTTTCTCTTGCTATGCGTCGTGCGGAGTCAAAGAATTCAACTCGTAAAAAAAAAAAACAATTTGATCTGCTATTTTAGTTAAAAATAATTTTTTTTGAATGCCTATCGTGGGCCCCACGCGCCATGGGGATAGTGGGAATCGCGCGTCCTGGATGTAGCAAAGGCATATATGAATTGTTCGCGCAAGGAATGGAGGTGCGATGATACCAGCGTAATGCATCCTACCCATCAACTCGTAGCAGCGTGCTTGGCGAGAGAGTACCGGACGGTGACCTCCTGGGAAGTCTCGTGTTGCACCTCTTTTTTATTTTTTTTAATTTTTCTCTTGTGCTGTCCGTCCTGGGAGTCAAAGAATTCAACTTGGAAAAAAAAAAAAACAATTTGATCTGCTATTTTAGTTAAAAATAATTTTTTTTAGACGATGCCTATCGTGGCCCCACGCCACGGGATAGTGGGAATCGCGTCGGGGATGTAGAAAGCAAAGGCATATATGAATTGTTCGCAAGGAATGGGGAGGTGCGACCATACCTGAAACATGCATGCACGGATTTCATCACTTTAGTTAACGTGCTGGGCGAGAGCAGATGGACGGGTGACCTCCTGGGAATTCTTGTACCTCTTTTTTATTTTTTTTAATTTTTCTCTTGCTTGCGTCGTGCGGGAGTCAAAGAATTCAACTCGTAAAAAAAAAAAAACAATTTGATCGTCATTTTAGTTAAAATAATTTTTTTAAGACGATGCCTATCGTGGCCCCACGCGCCATGGGGATAGTGGGAATCGCGCGGGGGATGTAGAAGCAAAGGCATATATGAATTGTTCGCGCAAGGAATGGGTGTGCGACCATACCACTTATGCACTTGTCCCATCAGAACTTCGCAGTGAGCGTGCTTGGGCGAGAGGTTGGGATGTGGCCTCCTGGAAGTCCTCGTGTTGCACCTCTTTTTATTAATTTTTCTCTTGCTATGCGTCGTGCGGGAGTCAAAGAATTCAACTCGTAAAAAAAAAAAAACAATTTGATTGCTATTTAGTTAAATAATTTTTTTTTAGACGATGCCTATCGTGGGCCCCACGCGCCATGGGGATAGTGGGAATCGCGCTCGGGGACTGTAAGCAAAGGCATATATGAATTGTTCGCGCAAGGAATGGAGGTGCGATCATACCAGGACTATTAATCGGTCCCATCAGAAGTTTAGCGAGCGTGCTTGGGCGAGGAGTACCGGGACGGGTGACCTCCTGGAAGTCGTGTTGCACCTCTTTTTTTTTAATTTTTCTCTTTGCGTGCGTGCGGAGTCAAAGAATTCAACTCGTAAAAAAAAAAACAATTTGTCTATTTTAGTTAAATAATTTTTTTTAGACGATGCCTATCGTGGGCACGCCCGGGGCCATGGGAAATCGGCGCCGCCGGGATGTGAAAGCAAAGGCATATATGAATTGTTCGCGCAAGGAATGGAGTGTGCGATATACCAGGATAATGCACCTGTTCCATCAGGTTTTCAATTAAGCGTGCTTGGGCGAGAGTAGTACCGGGATGGGTGACCTCTCTGAAGTCTCGTGTTGCACCTCTTTTTATTTTTTTTTTTTCTCTTGTTATGCGTCGTGTCTGGAGTCAAAGAATTCAACTCGAAAAAAAAACAATTTGATCTGCTATTTTAGTTAAAAATAATTTTTTTAGACGATGCCTATCGTGGGCCCCACGCGCCATGGGATAGTGGGAATCCGCGCGGGGATGTAGCAAAGGCATATATGAATTGTTCGCGCAAGGAATGGGGTGCGATCATACCGGACTAATGCACCGTCCCATCAGTCTTTGCAGTAAGCGTGCTTGGCGAGAGTAGTACTGGACGGTGACCTCCTGGAAGTCTCGTGTTGCACCTCTTTTTTATTTTTTTTAATTTTTCTCTTGCTATGCGTCGTGCGGAGTCAAAGAATTCAACTCTAAAAAACAATTTGATCCTCTATTTTAGTTAAAATAATTTTTTTACGATGCTTGTGGGCCCCACGCGCCATGGGGATAGTGGGAATCGCGCCGGGATGTAGAAGCAAAGGCATATATGAATTGTTGCAAGGAATGGCAGTGTGCGACCATACCACTAATGCACCCTGATCCCATCAGGCTTTGCAGCGAGCGTGCGCGCGAGAAGGACTGGGACGGGTGACCTCCTGGGAGTCTTCGGTGTTGCACCTCTTTTTTATTTTTTTTAATTTTTCTCTTGCTATGCGTCGTGCGGAGTCAAAGAATTCAACTCGAAAAAAAAAAAAAACAATTTGATCTGCTATTTTAGTTAAAATAATTTTTTGAAGATTATCGTGGGCCCCACGCGCCATGGGGATAGTGGGAATCGCGCCGGGGATGTAGAAGCAAAGGCATATATGAATTGTTCGTGCAAGGAATGGAGGTGCGATCATACCACTATATGCAGCTGTATCCCATCAGAACTTTAGTGAGCGTGCTTGGGCGAGAGAGTACCGGGACGGTGACCTCTGGGAAGTCCTCGTGTTGCACCTCTTTTTTATTTTTTTTAATTTTTCTCTTGCTATGCGTCGTGCGGAGTCAAAGAATTCAACTCGTAAAAAAAAACAATTTGATCTGCCATTTTAGTTAAAATAATTTTTTAGACGATGCCTATCGGTGGGCCCCACGCGCCATGGGGATAGTGGGAATCGCGTCTCGGGATGTGTAGAAGCAAAGGCATATATGAATTGTTCGCGCAAGGAATGGAGGTGCGACCATACCAGCACTAATGCACCGGATCCCATCAGACTTGCGAGCGTGCTTGCGAGAGTAGGACTGGGTGACCTCCTGGAGTCCTTTGTTGCACCTCTTTTTTATTTTTTTTAATTTTTCTCTTGCTATGCGTCGTGCGGAGTCAAAGAATTCAACTCTAAAAAAAAAACAATTTGATCTGCTATTTTAGTTAAAATAATTTTTTACGATGCCTATCGTGGGCCCCACGCGCCATGGGGATAGTGGGAATCGCGCGCGGGATGTAGAAGCAAAGGCATATATGAATTGTTCGCAAGGAATGGCAGTGTGCGATCATACCAGCATAATGCACCGGATCCCATCAGAACTTGGAGCGAGCGTGCTTGGGCGAGAGAGTACCGGATGGGTGACCTCCTTGGAAGTCCTCGTGTTGCACCTCTTTTTTATTTTTTTTAATTTTTCTCTTGCTATGCGTCGTGCGGAGTCAAAGAATTCAACTCTAAAAAAAAAAAAACAATTTGATCTGCTATTTTAGTTAAAATAATTTTTTTAGACGATGCCTATCGTGGGCCCCACGCGCCATGGGGATAGTGGGAATCGCGGCGGGGATGTAGAAGCAAAGGCATATATGAATTGTTCGCGCAAGGAATGGGGTGCGATCATACCAGCATAATGCACCGGATCCCATCAGAACTCCAGTGAGCGTGCTTGGGCGAGGAGTACCGGACGGTGACCTCCTGGAAGTCCTCGTGTTGCACCTCTTTTTTATTTTTTAATTTTTCTCTTGCTATGCGTCGTGCGGAGTCAAAGAATTCAACTCGTAAAAAAAAAAAAACAATTTGATCTGCTATTTTAGTTAAAAATAATTTTTTTTACGATGCCTATCGTGGGCCCCACGCGCCATGGGGATAGTGGGAATCGCGCTCCGGGATGTAGAAGCAAAGGCATATATGAATTGTTCGCGCAAGGAATGGGTGTGCGATCATACCATGCATGATTCCGATCCCATCAGGTTCGCAGTGAGCGTGCTGGGCGAGAGGAGTACCGGATGGGTGACCTCCTGGAAGTCCTCGTGTTGCACCTCTTTTTTATTTTTTTTAATTTTTCTCTTGCTATGCGTCGTGCGGAGTCAAAGAATTCAACTCAAAAAAAAAAAAACAATTTGATCTGCCATTTTAGTTAAAAATAATTTTTAGACGATGCTATCGTGGGCCCCACGCGCCATGGGGATAGTGGGAATCGCCCGGGATGTAGAAGCAAAGGCATATATGAATTGTTCGCGCAAGGAATGTAGGTGTGATCATACCAGCATGATGCACCGATCCCATCAGAACTTTGCAGCGAGCGTGCTTGGGCGAGGAGTACCGGACGGTGACCTCCTGGAAGTCCTCGTGTTGCACCTCTTTTTTATTTTTTTTAATTTTTCTCTTGCTATGCGTCGTGCGGAGTCAAAGAATTCAACTCGTAAAAAAAAAAACAATTTGATCGTTATTTTAGTTAAAAATAATTTTTTTACGATGCCTATCGTGGGCCCCACGCGCCATGGGGATAGTGGGAATTCGCGCCGGGGATGTAAGCAAAGGCATATATGAATTGTTCGCGCAAGGAATGCAGGGTGCGATCATACCAGGATTATGCACCTGATCCCATCAGGACTTCGCAGTGAGCGTGCTGGGCGAGGAGTACCTACGGTGACCTCCTGGGAAGTCCTCGTGTTGCACCTCTTTTTTATTTTTTTTAATTTTTCTCTTGCTATGCGTCGTGCGGAGTCAAAGAATTCAACTCGTAAAAAAAAAAAAACAATTTGATCTGCTATTTTAGTTAAAATAATTTTTTTTAGACGATGCCTATCGTGGGCCCACGCGCCATGGGGATAGTGGGAATCGCGCCGCCTGGATGTGAGCAAAGGCATATATGAATTGTTCGCGCAAGGAATGGGAGGTGCGACCATACGATGATGCATCCGATCTCATCAGAACTCGGAGCGAGCGTGCTTGGGCGAGGAGTACCGGACGGGTGACCTCCTGGGAGTCTCTGTGTTGCACCTCTTTTTTATTTTTTTTAATTTTTCTCTTGCTATGCGTCGTGCGGAGTCAAAGAATTCAACTCGGAAAAAAACAATTTGATCTATTTTAGTTAAAATAATTTTTTTTAGACGATGCCTATCGTGGGCCCCACGCGCCATGGGGATAGTGGGACGCGTGGCGGGATGAGAAGCAAAGGCATATATGAATTGTTCGCGCAAGGAATGGAGGTGCGATCATACCAGGATGATGCATCCGGATCCCATCAGGTTCGCAGCGTAAGCGTGCTTGGGCGAGAGTAGTACTGGGATGGGTGACCCTTGGAAGTCTTCGTGTTGCACCTCTTTTTTATTTTTTTTAATTTTTCTCTTGCTATGCGTCGTGCGGAGTCAAAGAATTCAACTCGTAAAAAAAAAAAACAATTTGATCTGCCATTTAGTTAAAATAATTTTTTTTACGATGCCTATCGTGGGCCCCACGCGCCATGGGGATAGTGGGAACGCGCGGGGATGTAGAAGCAAAGGCATATATGAATTGTTCGCGCAAGGAATGGCAATGCGACCATACCAGGATGCACTCGGATCCCATCAGAAATTTCAGCGAGCGTGCTTGGGCGAGAGTAGTACGGGATGGGTGACCTCCTGGGAAGTCTCCGTGTTGCACCTCTTTTTTATTTTTTTTAATTTTTCTCTTGCTATGCGTCGTGCGGAGTCAAAGAATTCAACTCAAAAAAAAAAAAAAACAATTTGATCTGCTATTTTAGTTAAATAATTTTCTTTAACGATGCCTATCGTGGGTCACGCGCCATGGGGATAGTGGAATCGCGCGCGGGGATGTAGAACAAAGGCATATATGAATTGTTCGCGCAAGGAATGAGGTGTCGATCATACCAGCATGAATGCACTCGATCCCATCAGGTTCGCAGCGAGCGTGCTTGGGCGAGAGTAGACTGGGATGGGTGACCTCCTGGGAGTCTCGTGTTGCACCTCTTTTTTATTTTTTTTAATTTTTCTCTTGCTATGCGTCGTGCGGAGTCAAAGAATTCAACTCGTAAAAAAAAAAAACAATTTGATCTGCTATTTTAGTTAAAAATAATTTTTTTTAGACGATGCCTATCGTGGGCCCCACGCGCCATGGGGATAGTGGGAATCGCGCGCTGGGATGTAGAAGCAAGGCATATATGAATTGTTCGCGCAAGGAATGGGTGTGCGACCATACCAGGATGCATGCACCGGATTCCCATCAGAACTTTAGTGAGCGTGCTGGGCGAGAGGAGTACTGGGATGGTGACCTCCTGGAGTCCTCGTGTTGCACCTCTTTTTTATTTTTTTTAATTTTTCTCTTGCTATGCGTCGTGCGGAGTCAAAGAATTCAACTCGAAAAAAAAAACAATTTGATCTGCTATTTTAGTTAAAATAATTTTTTTAGACGATGCCTATCGTGGGCCCCACGCGCCATGGGGATAGTGGGAATCGCGCGCCGGGATGTGTAGAAGCAAAGGCATATATGAATTGTTCGCGCAAGGAATGGGAGGTGCGACCATACCAGGATAATGCACTCGGATCCCATCAGGTTCGTAGCGAGCGTGCTTGGGCGAGAGACGGGATGGGTGACCTCCTGGAGTCTCGTGTTGCACCTCTTTTTTATTTTTTTTAATTTTTCTCTTGCTATGCGTCGTGCGGAGTCAAAGAATTCAACTCGTAAAAAAAAAACAATTTGATCTGATTTTAGTTAAAAATAATTTTTTTACGATGCCTATCGTGGGCCCCACGCGCCATGGGGATAGTGGGAATCGCGCGCGGGGATGTAGAAGCAAAGGCATATATGAATTGTTCGCGCAAGGAATGGAGTGTGCGATCATACCACTGATGCACCTGTTCATTCAGAACTTTAGTGAGCGTGCTTGGGCGAGAGAGTACGGACGGTGACCTCCTGGGAGTCCTCGTGTTGCACCTCTTTTTTATTTTTTTTAATTTTTCTCTTGCTATGCGTCGTGCGGAGTCAAAGAATTCAACTCGTAAAAAAAAAAAAAAATTTTTTCCGCTATTTTAGTTAAAAATAATTTTTTTTAGACGATGCCTATCGTGGGCCCCACGCGCCATGGGATAGTGGGAATCGCGCGCCGGGATGTAGAAGCAAAGGCATATATGAATTGTTCGCGCAAGGAATGGAGGTGCGATCATACCAGGACTATGCACTTGAATCCCATCAGAAGTTTAAGTGAGCGTGCTTGGGCGAGTACCTATGGGTGACCTCCTGAAGTCCTCGTGTTGCACCTCTTTTTTATTTTTTTTAATTTTTCTCTTGCTATGCGTCGTGCGGGAGTCAAAGAATTCAACTCGTAAAAAAAAAAAAACAATTTGATCTGATTTTAGTTAAAAATAATTTTTTTTAGACGATGCCTATCGGTGCCCCACGCGCCATGGATAGTGGGAATCGCGCCCGGGGATGTAGAAGCAAAGGCATATATGAATTGTTCGCGCAAGGAATGGAGGTGCGACCATACCAACTGATGCACTGGTCCCATCAGGCTCCGCAGTGAGCGTGCTTGGGCGAGAGAGTACCGGATGGGTGACCTCCTGGAAGTCCTCGTGTTGCACCTCTTTTTTATTTTTTTTAATTTTTCTCTGCTATGCGTCGTGCCTGAGTCAAAGAATTCAACTCGAAAAAAAATTTGACCCTTATTTTAGTTAAAAATAATTTTTTTTAGACGATGCCTATCGTGGGCCCCACGCGCCATGGGGATAGTGGGAATCGCGCGCGGGGATGTAGAAGCAAAGGCATATATGAATTGTTCGCAAGGAATGGGAGGTGCGACATACCACTATGCATCGTTCCATCAGGTTTAGCAGCGAGCGTGCTTGGGCGAGAGGAGTACTGGATGGGTGACCTCCTGGAAGTCTCGTGTTGCACCTCTTTTTTATTTTTTTTAATTTTTCTCTTGCTATGCGTCGTGCCGGAGTCAAAGAATTCAACTCGGAAAAAAAAAAAAACAATTTGATCTGTATTTTAGTTAAAAATAATTTTTTTAGACGATGCCTATCGTGGGCCCCACGCGCCATGGGATAGTGGGAATCGCGCGCGGGGATGTAGAAAGCAAAGGCATAT
Organism: Dalbergia oliveri; assembly: GCA_030441495.1. Taxonomy (NCBI): domain Eukaryota; kingdom Viridiplantae; phylum Streptophyta; class Magnoliopsida; order Fabales; family Fabaceae; genus Dalbergia; species Dalbergia oliveri. The sequence goes on from JAMLFY010000012.1 coordinate 22,661,785, forward strand.
ATGAATTGTTCGCGCAAGGAATGGCAGGTGCGATCATACCAGGACTACACCACAGGATCCCATCAGGTTCCAGCGAGCGTGCTTGGCGAGAGTAGCGGGACGGGTGACCTCCTGGAGTCCTCGTGTTGCACCTCTTTTTTATTTTTTTTAATTTTTCTCTTGCTATGCGTCGTGCGGAGTCAAAGAATTCAACTCGTAAAAAAAAAAAACAATTTGATCTGCATTTTAGTTAAATAATTTTAGACGATGCCTATCGTGGGCCCCACGCGCCATGGGGATAGTGGGAATCGCGCGCCTGGATGTAGAAGCAAAGGCATATATGAATTGTTCGCGCAAGGAATGGCAGGTGCGATCATACCACCATGTGATGCACCGATCCCATCAGAATTCGCAGTGAGCGTGCTTGGCGAGAGGAGTACCGGACGGCTGACCTCCTGGAGTTCGTGTTGCACCTCTTTTTTATTTTTTTTAATTTTTCTCTTGCTATGCGTCGTGCGGGAGTCAAAGAATTCAACTCGTAAAAAAAAAACAATTTGATCCCTTATTTAGTTAATAATTTTTTTTAGACGATGCCTATCGTGGGCCCACGCGCCATGGATAGTGGGAACGTGGCGTGGGATGAGCAAAGGCATATATGAATTGTTCGCGCAAGGAATGGCAGGTGCGATCATACCAGGATTATGCACGGTCCCATCAGGTTTCAGCGTTAAGCGTGCTGGGCGAGAGGAGACGGGATGGGTGACCTCCTGGAAGTCTCGTGTTGCACCTCTTTTTTATTTTTTTTAATTTTTCTCTTGCTATGCGTCGTGCGGGAGTCAAAGAATTCAACTCGTAAAAAAAAACAATTTGATTCGTATTTAGTTAAAATAATTTTTTTAGACGATGCCTATCGTGGGCCCCACGCCACGGGATAGTGGAATGCGCGCGCGGGGATGTAGAAGCAAAGGCATATATGAATTGTTCGCGCAAGGAATGGAGGTGCGATCATATACCACTGAATGCACCGATTCCATCAGGTTCTCAGGGTTAGCGTGCTTGGGCGAGAGTAGTACTGGGATGGGTGACCTCCTGGAAGTCCTCGTGTTGCACCTCTTTTTTATTTTTTTTAATTTTCTCTTGCTATGCGTCGTGCGGGAGTCAAAGAATTCAACTCGTAAAAAAAAAAAAACAATTTGATCTGCTATTTTAGTTAAAAATAATTTTTTTAGACGATGCCTATCGTGGGCCCCACGCGCCATGGGGATAGTGGAATCGCGCTGGGATGTAGAAGCAAAGGCATATATGAATTGTTCGTGCAAGGAATGGCAGGTGCGATCATACCAGCACTATGCATCGGATCCCATCAGAATTCCAGCGAGCGGCGGGCGAGGGAGTACGGACGGGTGACCTCCTGGAAGTCTCGTGTTGCACCTCTTTTTTATTTTTTTTAATTTTTCTCTTGCTATGCGTCGTGCGGGAGTCAAAGAATTCAACTCGTAAAAAAAAAAAAACAATTTGATCTGCTATTTTAGTTAAAAATAATTTTTTTTTAATGCCTATCGTGGGCCCACGCGCCATGGGGATAGTGGGAATCGCGCTCCTGGATGTAGAAGCAAAGGCATATATGAATTGTTCGCGCAAGGAATGGAGGTGCGATCATACCAGCATGATGCACCGGATCCCATCAGGTTTCGCAGCGAGCGTGCTTGGCGAGGAGTACGGACGGGTGACCTCGGAGTCCTCGTGTTGCACCTCTTTTTTATTTTTTTTAATTTCTCTTGCTATGCGTCGTGCGGAGTCAAAGAATTCAACTCGAAAAAAAAAAAAACAATTTGATCCCTATTTTAGTTAAAATAATTTTTTAGACGATGCCTATCGTGGGCCCCACGCGCCATGGGGATAGTGGGTCGTCTTGGGATGTAGAAGCAAAGGCATATATGAATTGTTCGCGCAAGGAATGGAGGTGCGATCATACCAGGACTATGCACCGGATCCCATCAGAACTTTAGCGCGAGCGTCTTGCGGAGAGAAGGACCTACGGTGACCTCCTGAAGTCTCGTGTTGCACCTCTTTTTTATTTTTTTTAATTTTTCTCTTGCTATGCGTCGTGCGGGAGTCAAAGAATTCAACTCGTAAAAAAAAAAAACAATTTGATCTGCTATTTAGTTAAAATAATTTTTTTAGACGATGCCTATCGTGGGCCCACGCGCCATGGGATAGTGGGAACGCGTCTGGGATGTAGAAAGCAAAGGCATATATGAATTGTTCGCGCAAGGAATGGAGGTGCGATCATACCAGGATGATGCACCGATCCCATCAGGTTTAGCGAGCGTGCTTGGGCGAGAGAGATGGACGGTGACCTCCTGGAAGTCTCGTGTTGCACCTCTTTTTTATTTTTTTTAATTTTTCTCTTGCTATGCGTCGTGCGGAGTCAAAGAATTCAACTCGAACAATTTGATCTGCTATTTTAGTTAAAATAATTTTTTTTGACGATGCCTATCGTGGGCCCCACGCGCCATGGGGATAGTGGGAATCGCGCGCGGGGATGTAGAAGCAAAGGCATATATGAATTGTTCGCGCAAGGAATGGCAGGTGCGACCATACCATGATGCACCTGAATCCCATCAGGTCCGCAGCGAGCGTGCTTGGCGAAGGAGTACCGGACGGGTGACCTCCTGGAAGTCTCCGTTGCACCTCTTTTTTATTTTTTTTAATTTTTCTCTTGCTATGCGTCGTGCGGAGTCAAAGAATTCAACTCGGAAAAAAAAAAAAACAATTTGATCTGCTATTTTAGTTAAAATAATTTTTTTAGACGATGCCTATCGTGGGCCCCACGCGCCATGGGATAGTGGGAATCGCGCGCGGGGATGTAGAAGCAAAGGCATATATGAATTGTTCGCGCAAGGAATGGTGTGCGACCATACCAGGACTGATGCACCGACCCATCAGGTCGCAGCGAGCGTGCTTGGCGAGAGGAGTACTGGATGGGTGACCTCCTGGAAGTCTCGTGTTGCACCTCTTTTTTATTTTTTTTAATTTTTCTCTTGCTATGCGTCGTGCGGAGTCAAAGAATTCAACTCGTAAAAAAAAAAACAATTTGATCTGCTATTTTAGTTAAAATAATTTTTTTAGACGATGCCTATCGTGGGCCCCACGCGCCATGGGGATAGTGGGAATCGCGCGGGGATGTAGAAGCAAAGGCATATATGAATTGTTCGCGCAAGGAATGGAGTGTGCGATCATACCAGGATGATGCACCGGATCCCATCAGAATTCGCAGTGAGCGTGCTTGGGCGAGAGGTACCTGGACGGGTGACCTCCTGGAAGTCGTGTTGCACCTCTTTTTTATTTTTTTTAATTTTTCTCTTGCTATGCGTCGTGCGGAGTCAAAGAATTCAACTCGTAAAAAAAAAAAACAATTTGATCCTATTTTAGTTAAAATAATTTTTTTTAGACGATGCCTATCGTGGGCCCCACGCGCCATGGGGATAGTGGGAATCGCGCGCCGGGATGTAGAAGCAAAGGCATATATGAATTGTTCGCGCAAGGAATGGAGGTGCGATCATACCAGCATGATGCACCTGTCCCATCAGTCCGCAGCGAGCGTGCTTGGGCGAGGAGTACTGGACGGGTGACCTCCTGGAAGTCTCGTGTTGCACCTCTTTTTTATTTTTTTTAATTTTTCTCTTGCTATGCGTCGTGCGGAGTCAAAGAATTCAACTTTTGATTATTTTAGTAGACGATGCCTATCGTACGCGCCATGGGGATAGTGGGAATCGCGCGCGGGGATGTAGAAGCAAAGGCATATATGAATTGTTCGCGCAAGGAATGGAGTGTGCGATCATACCAGGATGATGCATCTAATCCCATCAGAATTTTAGCGAGCGTGCTTGGGCGAGAGGAGTACCGGATGGTGACCTCCTGGAAGTCCTCGTGTTGCACCTCTTTTTTATTTTTTTTAATTTTTCTCTTGCTATGCGTCGTGCGGAGTCAAAGAATTCAACCGTAAAAAAAAAAAAAACAATTTGATCTGCTATTTTAGTTAAAAATAATTTTTAGACGATGCCTATCGTGGGCCCCACGCGCCATGGGGATAGTGGGAATCGCGCCGGGGATGTAGAAGCAAAGGCATATATGAATTGTTCGCGCAAGGAATGGCAGGTGCGATCATACCAGGATGATGCACCTATCCCATCAGGTCGCAGTGAGCGTGCTTGGGCGAGAGAGACCGGATGGGTGACCTCCTGGAAGTCCTCGTGTTGCACCTCTTTTTTATTTTTTTTAATTTTTCTCTTGCTATGCGTCGTGCGGAGTCAAAGAATTCAACTCGTAAAAAAAAAAAAACAATTTGATCTGCTATTTTAGTTAAAAATAATTTTTTTTAGACGATGCCTATCGTGGCCCCACGCGCCATGGGGATAGTGGGAATCGCGCGCCGGGGATGTAGAAGCAAAGGCATATATGAATTGTTCGCGCAAGGAATGGGGGTGCGACCATACCAGGATGATGCACCGGATCCCATCAGGCTTCCAGCGAGCGTGCGGGCGAGGAGTACTGGATGGGTGACCTCCTGGAAGTCTCGTGTTGCACCTCTTTTTTATTTTTTTTAATTTTTCTCTTGCTATGCGTCGTGCGGAGTCAAAGAATTCAACTCAAAAAAAAAAAAACAATTTGATCTGCTATTTTAGTTAAAATAATTTTTTTAGACGATGCCTATCGTGGGCCCCACGCGCCATGGGGATAGTGGGAATCGCGCGCGGGATGTAGAAGCAAAGGCATATATGAATTGTTCGCGCAAGGAATGGCAGGTGCGATCATACCAGGACTATGCACCGGATCCCATCAGGTTTAGCGAGCGTGCTTGGCGAGAGGAGTACGGATGGGTGACCTCCTGGAAGTCTCGTTGCACCTCTTTTTTATTTTTTTTAATTTTTCTCTTGCTATGCGTCGTGCGGAGTCAAAGAATTCAACTCGTAAAAAAAAAAAAACAATTTGATCTTATTTTAGTTAATAATTTTTTTTAGACGATGCCTATCGTGGGCCCCACGCGCCATGGGATAGTGGGAATCGCGCGGATGTAGAAGCAAAGGCATATATGAATTGTTCGCGCAAGGAATGGAGGTGCGACCATACCAGGATATGCACCTATCCCATCAGGTTCGCAGCGAGCGTGCTTGGGCGAGGAGTACTGGACGGGTGACCTCCTGGAAGTCTCCGTGTTGCACCTCTTTTTTATTTTTTTTAATTTTTCTCTTGCTATGCGTCGTGCGGAGTCAAAGAATTCAACTCGTAAAAAAAAAAAACAATTTGATCCTTATTTTAGTTAAAATAATTTTTTAGACGATGCCTATCGTGGGCCCCACGCGCCATGGGGATAGTGGGAATCGCGCGGGGATGTAGAAGCAAAGGCATATATGAATTGTTCGCGCAAGGAATGGAGGTGCGACCATACCAGGATGATGCACCGATCCCATCAGGTCTTAGCGAGCGTGCTTGGGCGAGGAGTACTGGACGGGTGACCTCCTGGGAAGTCTCGTGTTGCACCTCTTTTTTATTTTTTTTAATTTTTCTCTTGCTATGCGTCGTGCGGAGTCAAAGAATTCAACTCGAAAAAAAAACAATTTGATCGCTATTTTAGTTAAAATAATTTTTTAGACGATGCCTATCGTGGGCCCCACGCGCCATGGGATAGTGGGAATCGCGCGCCGGGATGTAGAAGCAAAGGCATATATGAATTGTTCGCGCAAGGAATGGGAGGTGCGATCATACCAGGATGATGCACCCTATCCATCAGGTTGCAGCGAGCGTGCTTGGGCGAGAGAGTACGGACGGGTGACCTTGGGAAGTCTCGTGTTGCACCTCTTTTTTATTTTTTTTAATTTTTCTCTTGATGCGTCGTGCGGAGTCAAAGAATTCAACTCGTAAAAAAAAAAAACAATTTGATCTGCTATTTTAGTTAAAATAATTTTTTAGACGATGCCTATCGTGGGCCCCACGCCATGGGGATAGTGGGAACGCGCGCGGGGATGTAGAAAGCAAAGGCATATATGAATTGTTCGCGCAAGGAATGGAGGTGCGATCATACCAGGATGATGCACCGGATCCCATCAGGTTTAGCGAGCGTGCTGGGCGAGAGGAGTACGGATGGGTGACCTCCTGGGAGTCCTCGTGTTGCACCTCTTTTTTATTTTTTTTAATTTTTCTCTTGCTATGCGTCGTGCGGAGTCAAAGAATTCAACTCGTAAAAAAAAAAAACAATTTGATCTGCTATTTTAGTTAAAAATAATTTTTTTTAGACGATGCCTATCGTGGGCCCCACGCGCCATGGGGATAGTGGGAATCGCGCCGGGATGTAGAAGCAAAGGCATATATGAATTGTTCGCGCAAGGAATGGAGGTGCGACCATACCAGGATGATGCATCGAATCCCATCAGAACGCAGTGAGCGTGCTTGCGAGAGGAGTACTGGACGGGTGACCTTGGAAGTCTCGTGTTGCACCTCTTTTTTATTTTTTTTAATTTTTCTCTTGCTATGCGTCGTGCGGAGTCAAAGAATTCAACTCAAAAAAAAAAAAACAATTTGATCTGCTATTTTAGGACGATGCCTATCGTGGGCGCCATGGGGATAGTGGGAATCGCGCGCCGGGATGTAGAAGCAAAGGCATATATGAATTGTTCGCGCAAGGAATGGAGGTGCGACCATACCAGGATGATGCACCTGATCCCATCAGGTTCGCAGTGAGCGTGCTTGGCGAGGAGTACCTGGATGGGTGACCTCCTGGAAGTCCCGTGTTGCACCTCTTTTTTATTTTTTTTAATTTTTCTCTTGCTATGCGTCGTGCGGAGTCAAAGAATTCAACTCGTAAAAAAAAAAACAATTTGATCCGCTATTTTAGTTAAAAATAATTTTTTTTAGACGATGCCTATCGTGGGCCCCACGCGCCATGGGGATAGTGGGAATCGCGCGCGGGATGTAGAAGCAAAGGCATATATGAATTGTTCGCGCAAGGAATGGCAGTGCGACCATACCATATGCACGGATTACCAAGGTTTAAGCGTGCTTGGCGAGAGTTTAACTGAATCTGGCTCCTGGAGTCTCTGTGCACCTTTTTTTATTTTTAATTTTTCTCTGCTATGCGTCGTGCGGAGTCAAAGAATTCAACTCGAAAAAAAAAAAACAATTTGATCTGCTATTTAGAAAAATAATTTTTTTTAGACGATGCCTATCGTGGGCCCACGCGCCATGGGATAGTGGGAATCGCGCGCGGGGATGTAGAAGCAAAGGCATATATGAATTGTTCGCGCAAGGAATGGAGGTGCGATCATACCACTGATGCACCGAATCCCATCAGGCTCTTTAGCGAGCGTGCTTGGGCGAGAGGAGTACTTGGACGGGTGACCTCCTGGAGTCCTCGTGTTGCACCTCTTTTTTATTTTTTTTAATTTTTCTCTTGCTATGCGTCGTGCGGGAGTCAAAGAATTCAACTCGGAAAAAAAAAACAATTTGATTCTTATTTTAGTTAAAATAATTTTTTTTAGACGATGCCTATCGTGGGCCCCACGCGCCATGGGGATAGGGGAATCGCGCGCGGGGATGTAGAAGCAAAGGCATATATGAATTGTTCGCGCAAGGAATGGAGGTGCGACCATACCAGGATGATGCACCGATCCCATCAGGTTTCAGCGAGCGTGCTTGGGCGAGGAGTACTGGACGGTGACCTCCTGGAGTCCTCGTGTTGCACCTCTTTTTTATTTTTTTTAATTTTTCTCTTGCTATGCGTCGTGCGGAGTCAAAGAATTCAACTCGTAAAAAAAAAAAAACAATTTGATCTTATTTTAGTTAAAATAATTTTTTTTAGACGATGCCTATCGTGGGCCCCACGCGCCATGGGGATAGTGGGAATCGCGCGCGGGATGTAGAAGCAAAGGCATATATGAATTGTTCGCGCAAGGAATGGAGGTGCGACCATACCAGGATGCACATCGATCCCATCAGGTTCGCAGCGAGCGTGCTTGGGCGAGAGGAGTACCGGACGGGTGACCTCCTGGAAGTCTCGTGTTGCACCTCTTTTTTATTTTTTTTAATTTTTCTCTTGCTATGCGTCGTGCGGAGTCAAAGAATTCAACTCGTAAAAAAAAAAAAACAATTTGATCTGTATTTAGTAAAAATAATTTTTTTTAGACGATGCCTATCGTGGGCCCCACGCGCCATGGGGATAGTGGGAATCGCGCCGGGGATGTAAGCAAAGGCATATATGAATTGTTCGCGCAAGGAATGGAGGTGCGACCATACCAGGATGATGCACCTCCCATCAGGTTTCAGTGAGCGTGCTTGGCGAGGAGTACTGGACGGGTGACCTCCTGGGAGTCTCGTGTTGCACCTCTTTTTTATTTTTTTTAATTTTTCTCTTGCTATGCGTCGTGCGGAGTCAAAGAATTCAACTCGAAAAAAAAAAAACAATTTGATCTGCCATTTTAGTTAAAATAATTTTTTTAGACGATGCCTATCGTGGGCCCCACGCGCCATGGGGATAGTGGGAATCGCGCGCGGGATGTAAGCAAAGGCATATATGAATTGTTCGCGCAAGGAATGGAGGTGCGACCATACCAGGATGCACCGATCCCATCAGAATTCAGCGAGCGTGCTTGGGCGAGAGGATACCGGATGGGTGACCTCCTGGAAGTCCTCGTGTTGCACCTCTTTTTTATTTTTTTTAATTTTTCTCTTGCTATGCGTCGTGCGGAGTCAAAGAATTCAACTCTAAAAAAAAAAAAACAATTTGATCTTATTTTAGTTAAAATAATTTTTTTTAGACGATGCCTATCGTGGGCCCCACGCGCCATGGGGATAGTGGGAATCGCGCGCGGGGATGTAGAAGCAAAGGCATATATGAATTGTTCGCGCAAGGAATGGAGGTGCGATCATACCAGGATGCACCGGATCCCATCAGGTTTCAGCGAGCGTGCTTGCGAGAGGAGTACTGGACGGGTGACCTCCTGGAAGTCCTCGTGTTGCACCTCTTTTTTATTTTTTTTAATTTTTCTCTTGCTATGCGTCGTGCGGAGTCAAAGAATTCAACTCAAAAAAAAAAAAACAATTTGATCTGCTATTTTAGTTAAAATAATTTTTTTTAGACGATGCCTATCGTGGGCCCCACGCGCCATGGGGATAGTGGGAATCGCGCGCCTGGGATGTAGAAGCAAAGGCATATATGAATTGTTCGCGCAAGGAATGGAGGTGTCGACCATACCAGGATATGCATTGTTCCCATCAGGTTCGCAGCGAGCGTGCTTGGGCGAGAGGAGTACCGGACGGGTGACCTCCTGGAAGTCTTCGTGTTGCACCTCTTTTTTATTTTTTTTAATTTTTCTCTTGCTATGCGTCGTGCGGAGTCAAAGAATTCAACTCGTAAAAAAAAAAACAATTTGATCTGTATTTTAGTTAAATAATTTTTTAGACGATGCCTATCGTGGGCCCCACGCGCCATGGGGATAGTGGGAATCGCGCGCTGGATGTAGAAGCAAAGGCATATATGAATTGTTCGCGCAAGGAATGGAGGTGCGATCATACCAGGATTATGCAATTCCCATCAGGTTTCGCAGTGAGCGTGCTTGGGCGAGGAGTACGGACGGGTGACCTCCTGGAAGTCTCGTGTTGCACCTCTTTTTTATTTTTTTTAATTTTTCTCTTGCTATGCGTCGTGCGGAGTCAAAGAATTCAACTCGTAAAAAAAAAAACAATTTGATCTGTATTTTAGTTAAAATAATTTTTTTTAGACGATGCCTATCGTGGGCCCCACGCGCCATGGGGATAGTGGGAATCGCGCCGGGATGTAGAAGCAAAGGCATATATGAATTGTTCGCGCAAGGAATGGAGGTGCGATCATACCAGGATGATGCACCTATCCCATCAGGTTTCAGCAGCGTGCTTGGGCGAGGAGTACCGGATGGTGACCTCCTGGAAGTCTCGTGTTGCACCTCTTTTTTATTTTTTTTAATTTTTCTCTTGCTATGCGTCGTGCGGAGTCAAAGAATTCAACTCGAAAAAAAAAACAATTTGATCTGCTATTTTAGTTAAAATAATTTTTTTTAGACGATGCCTATCGTGGGCCCCACGCGCCATGGGGATAGTGGGAATCGCGCTGGGATGTAGAAGCAAAGGCATATATGAATTGTTCGCGCAAGGAATGGAGGTGCGACCATACCAGGATTATGCACGGATCCCATCAGGTCGCAGCGAGCGTGCTTGGGCAGTATGGATGGGTGACCTCCTGGAAGTCTCGTGTTGCACCTCTTTTTTATTTTTTTTAATTTTTCTCTTGCTATGCGTCGTGCGGAGTCAAAGAATTCAACTCAAAAAAAAAAAAACAATTTGATCTGCTATTTTAGTTAAAATAATTTTTTTAGACGATGCCTATCGTGGGCCCCACGCGCCATGGGGATAGTGGGAATCGCGGCGGGATGTAGAAGCAAAGGCATATATGAATTGTTCGCGCAAGGAATGGGAGGTGCGACCATACCAGGACATGATGCACCGGATCCCATCAGAATTTTAGCGAGCGTGCTTGGGCGAGTACCTGGATGTGACCTCCTGGAAGTCCGTGTTGCACCTCTTTTTTATTTTTTTTAATTTTTCTCTTGCTATGCGTCGTGCGGAGTCAAAGAATTCAACTCGTAAAAAAAAAAAAACAATTTGATCTGATTTTAGTTAAAAATAATTTTTAGACGATGCCTATCGTGGGCCCCACGCGCCATGGGGATAGTGGGAATCGCGCGCCTGGGATGTAGAAGCAAAGGCATATATGAATTGTTCGCGCAAGGAATGGAGGTGCGATCATACCAGGATGATGCACCGAATCCCATCAGGCTCGCAGCGAGCGTGCTTGGGCGAGAGGAGTACGGACGGTGACCTCCTGGAAGTCTCGTGTTGCACCTCTTTTTTATTTTTTTTAATTTTTCTCTTCTTTAGACGATTATCGTGGGCCCCACGCGCCATGGGGATAGTGGGAATCGCGCGCGGGGATGTAGAAGCAAAGGCATATATGAATTGTTCGCGCAAGGAATGGCAGGTGCGACCATACCAGGATGCACCTATCCCATCAGGTTTGCAGCGAGCGTGCTTGGCGAGAGAGTACGGGATGGGTGACCTCCTGGAAGTCTCGTGTTGCACCTCTTTTTTATTTTTTTTAATTTTTCTCTTGCTATGCGTCGTGCTGGAGTCAAAGAATTCAACTCGTAAAAAAAAAAAACAATTTGATCTGCTATTTTAGTTAAAAATAATTTTTTTTAGACGATGCCTATCGTGGGCCCCACGCGCCATGGGGATAGTGGGAATCGCGCCTGGGATGTAGAAGCAAAGGCATATATGAATTGTTCGCGCAAGGAATGGAGGTGCGATCATACCAGGATGATGCATCCGGTCCCATCAGGTTCGCAGCGAGCGTGCTTGGCGAGAGGAGTACGGACGGGTGACCTCCTGGAAGTCTCGTGTTGCACCTCTTTTTTATTTTTTTTAATTTTTCTCTTGCTATGCGTCGTGCGGGAGTCAAAGAATTCAACTCAAAAAAAAAAAAACAATTTGATCTGCTATTTAGTTAAAAATAATTTTTTTTAGACGATGCCTATCGTGGGCCCCACGCGCCATGGGGATAGTGGGAATCGCGCGCCGGGATGGAGAAGCAAAGGCATATATGAATTGTTCGCAAGGAATGGAGGTGCGACCATACCAGGATGATGCATCTGATCCCATCAGAACTTTAGCGAGCGTGCTTGGGCGAGGAGTACCGGACGGGTGACCTCCTGGAAGTCCTCGTGTTGCACCTCTTTTTTATTTTTTTTAATTTTTCTCTTGCTATGCGTCGTGCGGAGTCAAAGAATTCAACTCGTAAAAAAAAAAAAACAATTTGATCTGTATTTTAGTTAAAAATTTTTAGACGATGCCTATCGTGGGCCCACGCGCCATGGGATAGTGGGAATCGCGCGCGGATGTAGAAGCAAAGGCATATATGAATTGTTCGCGCAAGGAATGGGAGGTGCGATCATACCGATGATGCACCGGATCCCATCAGGTTCAGCGAGCGTGCTTGGGCGAGGAGTACGGACGGGTGACCTCTGGAAGTCTTCGTGTTGCACCTCTTTTTTATTTTTTTTAATTTTCTCTTGCTATGCGTCGTGCGGAGTCAAAGAATTCAACTCAAAAAAAAAAAAACAATTTGATCTTATTTTAGTTAAAATAATTTTTTTTACGATGCCTATCGTGGGCCCACGCGCCATGGGGATAGTGGGAATCGCGCGCGGGATGTAGAAGCAAAGGCATATATGAATTGTTCGCGCAAGGAATGGCAGGTGCGATCATACCAGCACTATGCACTGATCCCATCAGGTTTAGTGAGCGTGCTTGGGCGAGGAGTACCGGATGGGTGACCTCCTGGAAGTCCTCGTGTTGCACCTCTTTTTTATTTTTTTTAATTTTTCTCTTGCTATGCGTCGTGCGGAGTCAAAGAATTCAACTCAAAAAAAAAAAAACAATTTGATCTTATTTTAGTTAAAATAATTTTTTTTAGACGATGCCTATCGTGGGCCCCACGCGCCATGGGATAGTGGGAATCGCGCCGGGGATGTAGAAGCAAAGGCATATATGAATTGTTCGCGCAAGGAATGGAGGTGCGATCATACCAGCATGATGCACCGATCCCATCAGGTTTTAGTGAGCGTGCTTGCGAGAGGAGTACTGGACGGGTGACCTCCTGGAAGTCTCGTGTTGCACCTCTTTTTTATTTTTTTTAATTTTTCTCTTGCTATGCGTCGTGCGGAGTCAAAGAATTCAACTCGAAAAAAAAAAAAACAATTTGATCTCTGTATTTTAGTTAAAAATAATTTTTAGACGATGCCTATCGTGGGCCCCACGCGCCATGGGGATAGTGGAATCGCGCGGGGATGTAGAAGCAAAGGCATATATGAATTGTTCGCAAGGAATGGAGGTGCGACCATACCAGGATGATGCACGATCCCATCAGGCTTTCAGCGAGCGTGCTTGGGCGAGAGAGTATGGACGGGTGACCTCCTGGAAGTCTCGTGTTGCACCTCTTTTTTATTTTTTTTAATTTTTCTCTTGCTATGCGTCGTGCGGAGTCAAAGAATTCAACTCTAAAAAAAAAAAAACAATTTGATCTGCTATTTTAGTTAAATAATTTTTTTTAGACGATGCCTATCGTGGGCCCCACGCGCCATGGGGATAGTGGGAATCGCGCGCTGGGATGTAGAAGCAAAGGCATATATGAATTGTTCGCGCAAGGAATGGCAGTGTGCGATCATACCCACTATGCACCTGATCCCATCAGAACTTCGCAGCGAGCGTGCTTGGCGAGAGGAGTACCGGACGGGTGACCTCCTGGAAGTCTCGTGTTGCACCTCTTTATTTTTTTTAATTTTTCTCTTGCTATGCGTCGTGCGGAGTCAAAGAATTCAACTAAAAAAAAAAAAAACAATTTGATCTGCTATTTTAGTAAAAATAATTTTTTTAGACGATGCCTATCGTGGGCCCCACGCGCCATGGGGATAGTGGGAATCGCGCGGGGATGTAGAAGCAAAGGCATATATGAATTGTTCGCGCAAGGAATGGGAGGTGCGATCATACCAGGATGATGCACCTGATCCCATCAGAGGTTCGCAGCGAGCGTGCTTGGGCGAGGAGTACTGGACGGGTGACCTCCTGGAAGTCCTCGTGTTGCACCTCTTTTTTATTTTTTTTAATTTCTCTTGCTATGCGTCGTGCGGAGTCAAAGAATTCAACTCGTAAAAAAAAAAAAACAATTTGATCTGCTATTTTAGTTAAAAATAATTTTTTAGACGATGCCTATCGTGGGCCCCACGCGCCATGGGGATAGTGGGAATCGCGCGGGATGTAGAAGCAAAGGCATATATGAATTGTTCGCGCAAGGAATGGAAGGTGCGATCATACCACACTATGCACCGATCCCATCAGGTTTAGTGAGCGTGCTTGCGAGAGGAGTACGGACGGGTGACCTCCTGGAAGTCTCGTGTTGCACCTCTTTTTTATTTTTTTTAATTTTTCTCTTGCTATGCGTCGTGCGGAGTCAAAGAATTCAACTCGTAAAAAAAAAAAAACAATTTGATCTGCTATTTTAGTTAAAATAATTTTTTTTACGATGCCTATCGTGGGCCCCACGCGCCATGGGGATAGTGGGAATCGCGCCGGGGATGTAGAAGCAAAGGCATATATGAATTGTTCGCGCAAGGAATGGAGGTGCGACCATACCACATGCACCAAATCCCATCAGGTTCGCAGCGAGCGTGCTTGGGCGAGGAGTACTGGACGGGTGACCTCCTGGAAGTCTCGTGTTGCACCTCTTTTTTATTTTTTTTAATTTTTCTCTTGCTATGCGTCGTGCGGAGTCAAAGAATTCAACTCTAAAAAAAAAAAAACAATTTGATCTTATTTTAGTTAAAAATAATTTTTTTTAGACGATGCCTATCGTGGGCCCACGCGCCATGGGGATAGTGGAATCGCGCGCGGGATGTAGAAGCAAAGGCATATATGAATTGTTCGCGCAAGGAATGGAGGTGCGACCATACCAGGATGATGCATCTATCCATCAGGTTCGCAGTGAGCGTGCTGGGCGAGAGGAGTACTGGACGGGTGACCTCCTGGAAGTCTCCGTGTTGCACCTCTTTTTTATTTTTTTTAATTTTTCTCTTGCTATGCGTCGTGCGGAGTCAAAGAATTCAACTCAAAAAAAAAAAAACAATTTGATCTGCTATTTTAGTTAAAATAATTTTTTTAGACGATGCCTATCGTGGGCCCCACGCGCCATGGGGATAGTGGGATCGCGCCCGGGATGTAGAAGCAAAGGCATATATGAATTGTTCGCGCAAGGAATGGAGGTGCGATCATACCAGGATGATGCACGAATCCCATCAGGGTTTAGCGAGCGTGCTTGGGCGAGAGGAGTACCGGACGGGTGACCTCCTGGAAGTCTCGTGTTGCACCTCTTTTTTATTTTTTTTAATTTTTCTCTTGCTATGCGTCGTGCGGAGTCAAAGAATTCAACTCGTAAAAAAAAAAAAACAATTTGATCTTATTTTAGTTAATAATTTTTTAGACGATGCCTATCGTGGGCCCCACGCGCCATGGGATAGTGGGAATCGCGCGGGGATGGAGAAGCAAAGGCATATATGAATTGTTCGCGCAAGGAATGGAGGTGCGACCATACCACATGATGCATTAATCCATCAGGTTCTAGTGAGCGTGCTTGGGCGAGGAGATGGATGGGTGACCTCCTGGAAGTCCTCGTGTTGCACCTCTTTTTTATTTTTTTTAATTTTTCTCTTGCTATGCGTCGTGCGGAGTCAAAGAATTCAACTCAAAAAAAAAAAACAATTTGATCTTATTTTAGTTAAAATAATTTTTTTAGACGATGCCTATCGTGGGCCCCACGCGCCATGGGGATAGGGGACGCGCGCCGGGATGTAGAAGCAAAGGCATATATGAATTGTTCGCGCAAGGAATGGAGGTGCGATCATACCAGGATGCAATTGTCCCATCAGAACTTTAGTGAGCGTGCTTGGGCGAGAGGAGTACGGACGGTGACCTCCTGGAAGTCTCGTGTTGCACCTCTTTTTTATTTTTTTTAATTTTTCTCTTGCTATGCGTCGTGCGGAGTCAAAGAATTCAACTCGAAAAAAAAAAAAACAATTTGATCTATTTTAGTTAAAATAATTTTTTTAGACGATGCCTATCGTGGGCCCCACGCGCCATGGGGATAGTGGGAATCGCGCGCGGGATGTAGAAGCAAAGGCATATATGAATTGTTCGCGCAAGGAATGGAGGTGCGACCATACCAGGATATGCACCTATCCCATCAGGTTCGCAGCGAGCGTGCTTGGGCGAGGAGTACTGGGATGGGTGACCTCCTGGAAGTCTTCGTGTTGCACCTCTTTTTTATTTTTTTTAATTTTTCTCTTGCTATGCGTCGTGCGGAGTCAAAGAATTCAACTCGTAAAAAAAAAACAATTTGATCTTATTTAGTTAAAATAATTTTTTTAGACGATGCCTATCGTGGGCCCACGCGCCATGGGGATAGTGGAATCGCGCCTGGGATGTAGAAGCAAAGGCATATATGAATTGTTCGCGCAAGGAATGGAGGTGCGATCATACCAGGATGATGCACCGATCCCATCAGTTTCGCAGCGAGCGTGCTTGGCGAGGAGTACTGGACGGGTGACCTCCTGGAAGTCTCGTGTTGCACCTCTTTTTTATTTTTTTTAATTTTTCTCTTGCTATGCGTCGTGCGGGAGTCAAAGAATTCAACTCGTAAAAAAAAAAAACAATTTGATCTGCTATTTTAGTTAAAATAATTTTTTTTTACGATGCCTATCGTGGGCCCCACGCGCCATGGGGATAGTGGGAATCGCGCGGGGATGTAGAAGCAAAGGCATATATGAATTGTTCGCGCAAGGAATGGAGGTGCGACCATACCAGGATGATGCACCGAATCCCATCAGAACTTTAGTGAGCGTGCTGGGCGAGGAGTACCTGGACGGGTGACCTCCTGGAAGTCTTCGTGTTGCACCTCTTTTTTATTTTTTTTAATTTTTCTCTTGCTATGCGTCGTGCGGAGTCAAAGAATTCAACTCGAAAAAAAAAAAAACAATTTGATCTTATTTTAGTTAAAATAATTTTTTTTAGACGATGCCTATCGTGGGCCCACGCGCCATGGGGATAGTGGGAATCGCGCGGGGATGTAGAAGCAAAGGCATATATGAATTGTTCGCAAGGAATGGCAGGTGCGATCATACCAGGATTATGCACGGACCCATCAGAACTTTAGCGAGCGTGCTTGGGCGAGGAGTACTGGACGGTGACCTCCTGGAGTCTCGTGTTGCACCTCTTTTTTATTTTTTTTAATTTTTCTCTTGCTATGCGTCGTGCGGAGTCAAAGAATTCAACTCGTAAAAAAAAAACAATTTGATCTGCTATTTTAGTTAAAATAATTTTTTTTAGACGATGCCTATCGTGGGCCCCACGCGCCATGGGGATAGTGGGAATCGCGCGCGGGATGTAGAAGCAAAGGCATATATGAATTGTTCGCGCAAGGAATGGAGGTGCGACCATACCAGGATGCACCGAATCCCATCAGGCTTCGCAGTGAGCGTGCTTGGCGAGGAGTACTGGACGGTGACCTCCTGGAAGTCTCGTGTTGCACCTCTTTTTTATTTTTTTTAATTTTTCTCTTGCTATGCGTCGTGCGGAGTCAAAGAATTCAACTGGAAAAAAAAAAAAACAATTTGATCTGCTATTTTAGTTAAAATAATTTTTTTAGACGATGCCTATCGTGGGCCCCACGCCATGGGGATAGTGGGAATCGCGCGGGATGTAGAAGCAAAGGCATATATGAATTGTTCGCGCAAGGAATGGAGGTGCGATCATACCAGGATAATGCACCGATCCCATCAGAACTTTAGCGAGCGTGCTTGGGCGAGGAGTACGGGATGGGTGACCTCCTGGAAGTCTCGTGTTGCACCTCTTTTTTATTTTTTTTAATTTTTCTCTTGCTATGCGTCGTGCGGAGTCAAAGAATTCAACTCAAAAAAAAAAAAACAATTTGATCTGCTATTTTAGTTAAAATAATTTTTTTTAGACGATGCCTATCGTGGGCCCCACGCGCCATGGGGATAGTGGGAATCGCGCTGGGATGTAGAAGCAAAGGCATATATGAATTGTTCGCGCAAGGAATGGAGTGTGCGATCATACCAGGACTAATGCACCGGATCCCATCAGGTTCGCAGCGAGCGTGCTTGGGCGAGGAGTACGGACGGTGACCTCCTGGAAGTCTCGTGTTGCACCTCTTTTTTATTTTTTTTAATTTTTCTCTTGCTATGCGTCGTGCGGAGTCAAAGAATTCAACTCGTAAAAAAAAAAAACAATTTGATCTGCTATTTTAGTTAAAATAATTTTTTTTAGACGATGCCTATCGTGGGCCCCACGCGCCATGGGGATAGTGGGAATCGCGCCTGGGGATGTAGAAGCAAAGGCATATATGAATTGTTCGCGCAAGGAATGGAGGTGCGACCATACCATGATGCACCGGATCCCATCAGGTTCGCAGCGAGCGTGCTTGGGCGAGAGGAGTACCGGACGGTGACCTCCTGGAAGTCCTCGTGTTGCACCTCTTTTTTATTTTTTTTAATTTTTCTCTTGCTATGCGTCGTGCGGGAGTCAAAGAATTCAACTCGTAAAAAAAAAAAACAATTTGATCTGCTATTTTAGTTAAAATAATTTTTTAGACGATGCCTATCGTGGGCCCCACGCGCCATGGGGATAGTGGGAATCGCGCGGGGATGTAGAAGCAAAGGCATATATGAATTGTTCGCGCAAGGAATGGAGGTGCGACCATACCAGGATTATGCACCGACCCATCAGAACTTTAGCGAGCGTGCTTGGCGAGAGGAGTACTGGACGGGTGACCTCCTGGAAGTCTCGTGTTGCACCTCTTTTTTATTTTTTTTAATTTTTCTCTTGCTATGCGTCGTGCGGAGTCAAAGAATTCAACTCGTAAAAAAAAAAAA
Source organism: Dalbergia oliveri (assembly GCA_030441495.1). Classification (NCBI taxonomy): domain Eukaryota; kingdom Viridiplantae; phylum Streptophyta; class Magnoliopsida; order Fabales; family Fabaceae; genus Dalbergia; species Dalbergia oliveri. Next base: position 22,680,351 of record JAMLFY010000012.1, read on the forward strand.
CAATTTGATCTGCTATTTTAGTTAAAATAATTTTTTTTAGACGATGCCTATCGTGGGCCCACGCGCCATGGGGATAGTGGGAATCGCGCGCGGGGATGTAGAAGCAAAGGCATATATGAATTGTTCGCGCAAGGAATGGAGGTGCGATCATACCAGGATTAATGCATCTATCCCATCAGTTCAGCGAGCGTGCTTGGGCGAGGAGTACGGATGGGTGACCTCCTGGAAGTTCGTGTTGCACCTCTTTTTTATTTTTTTTAATTTTTCTCTTGCTATGCGTCGTGCGGAGTCAAAGAATTCAACTCGAAAAAAAAAAAACAATTTGATCTATTTTAGTTAAAATAATTTTTTTTAGACGATGCCTATCGTGGGCCCCACGCGCCATGGGGATAGTGGGAATCGCGCGCGGGGATGTAGAAGCAAAGGCATATATGAATTGTTCGCGCAAGGAATGGAGGTGCGACCATACCAGGATTATGCACCTATCCCATCAGGTTTAAGTGAGCGTGCTTGGGCGAGGAGTACCGGATGGGTGACCTCCTGGAAGTCTCGTGTTGCACCTCTTTTTTATTTTTTTTAATTTTTCTCTTGCTATGCGTCGTGCGGAGTCAAAGAATTCAACTCGTAAAAAAAAAAAAACAATTTGATCTGCTTATTTAGTTAAAAATAATTTTTTTTAGACGATGCCTATCGTGGGCCCCACGCGCCATGGGGATAGTGGGAATCGCGCGGGGATGTAGAAGCAAAGGCATATATGAATTGTTCGCGCAAGGAATGGGAGGTGCGACCATACCATATGATGCACCGGATCCCATCAGGTTCGCAGCGAGCGTGCTTGGGCGAGGAGTACTGGACGGTGACCTCCTGGAAGTCTCGTGTTGCACCTCTTTTTTATTTTTTTTAATTTTTCTCTTGCTATGCGTCGTGCGGAGTCAAAGAATTCAACTCGTAAAAAAAAAAAAACAATTTGATCCTATTTTAGTTAAAATAATTTTTTTTAGACGATGCCTATCGTGGGCCCACGCGCCATGGGGATAGTGGGAATCGCGGCGGGGATGTAGAAGCAAAGGCATATATGAATTGTTCGCGCAAGGAATGGAGGTGCGACCATACCAGGATGCATTGGATCCCATCAGGTTTAGCGAGTTGCGTTGGGCGAGAGGAGTACTGGACGGGTGACCTCCTGGAAGTCTCGTGTTGCACCTCTTTTTTATTTTTTTTAATTTTTCTCTTGCTATGCGTCGTGCGGAGTCAAAGAATTCAACTCAAAAAAAAAAAAACAATTTGATCTGCTATTTTAGTTAAAATAATTTTTTTAGACGATGCCTATCGTGGGCCCCACGCGCCATGGGGATAGTGGGAATCGCGCGCGGGATGTAGAAGCAAAGGCATATATGAATTGTTCGCGCAAGGAATGGCAGGTGCGACCATACCAGGATATGCACCGTCCCATCAGGCTCGCAGCGAGCGTGCTTGGCGAGGAGTACGGACGGGTGACCTCCTGGAAGTTTGTTGCACCTCTTTTTTATTTTTTTTAATTTTTCTCTTGCTATGCGTCGTGCGGAGTCAAAGAATTCAACTCGTAAAAAAAAAAAAACAATTTGATCTGCTATTTTAGTTAAAATAATTTTTTTTAGACGATGCCTATCGTGGGCCCCACGCGCCATGGGGATAGTGGGAACGCGCGCGGGATGTAGAAGCAAAGGCATATATGAATTGTTCGCGCAAGGAATGGAGGTGCGACCATACCATGATGCATCTATCCCATCAGGTTTGCAGCGAGCGTGCTTGGGCGAGAGGAGTATGGACGGTGACCTCCTGGAAGTCCTCGTGTTGCACCTCTTTTTTATTTTTTTTAATTTTTCTCTTGCTATGCGTCGTGCGGAGTCAAAGAATTCAACTCGTAAAAAAAAAACAATTTGATCTGCTATTTTAGTTAAAATAATTTTTTTTAGACGATGCCTATCGTGGGCCCCACGCGCCATGGGGATAGTGGGAATCGCGCGCGGGGATGTAAGCAAAGGCATATATGAATTGTTCGCGCAAGGAATGGAGGTGCGATCATACCACTATGCATTGACCCATCAGAATTTTAGTGAGCGTGCTTGGCGAGGAGTACCGATGGGTGACCTCCTGGGAGTCTCGTGTTGCACCTCTTTTTTATTTTTTTTAATTTTTCTCTTGCTATGCGTCGTGCGGAGTCAAAGAATTCAACTCGAAAAAAAAAAAAACAATTTGATCTGCTATTTTAGTTAAAATAATTTTTTTAGACGATGCCTATCGTGGGCCCCACGCGCCATGGGGATAGTGGGAATCGCGCGCGGGATGTAGAAGCAAAGGCATATATGAATTGTTCGCAAGGAATGGAGGTGCGACCATACCAGCACTGCACCTCCCATCAGTCGCAAGTGAGCGTGCTTGGGCGAGAGACCGGATGGGTGACCTCCTGGAAGTCTCGTGTTGCACCTCTTTTTTATTTTTTTTAATTTTTCTCTTTTTTATTTGTGGGCCTATCGTGCGCCATGGGATAGTGGGACGCGCGCCTGGATGTAGAAGCAAAGGCATATATGAATTGTTCGCGCAAGGAATGGAGGTGCGACCATACCAGGATTATGCACCTATCCCATCAGGCTTCGCAGCGAGCGTGCTTGGGCGAGAGGAGTACGGGACGGGTGACCTCCTGGAAGTCTCGTGTTGCACCTCTTTTTTATTTTTTTTAATTTTTCTCTTGCTATGCGTCGTGCGGAGTCAAAGAATTCAACTCAAAAAAAAAAAAACAATTTGATCTGCTATTTTAGTTAAAATAATTTTTTAGACGATGCCTATCGTGGGCCCCACGCGCCATGGGGATAGTGGGAATCGCGCGCGGGATGTAGAAGCAAAGGCATATATGAATTGTTCGCGCAAGGAATGGAGGTGCGATCATACCAGGATGATGCACCTATCCCATCAGGTTTAGTGAGCGTGCTTGGGCGAGAGGAGTACGGACGGTGACCTCCTGGAAGTCTCGTGTTGCACCTCTTTTTTATTTTTTTTAATTTTTCTCTTGCTATGCGTCGTGCGGAGTCAAAGAATTCAACTCTAAAAAAAAAAAACAATTTGATCTGCTATTTTAGTTAAAATAATTTTTTTTAGACGATGCCTATCGTGGGCCCCACGCGCCATGGGGATAGTGGGAATCGCGCCGGGGATGTAGAAGCAAAGGCATATATGAATTGTTCGCGCAAGGAATGGGAGGTGCGATCATACCATGATGCATCCTATCCCATCAGGTTCAGCGAGCGTGCTTGGGCGAGAGTACTGACGGGTGACCTCCTGGAAGTCCTCGTGTTGCACCTCTTTTTTATTTTTTTTAATTTTTCTCTTGCTATGCGTCGTGCGGAGTCAAAGAATTCAACTCGTAAAAAAAAAAACAATTTGATCTGCTATTTTAGTTAAAATAATTTTTTTAGACGATGCCTATCGTGGGCCCCACGCGCCATGGGGATAGTGGGAATCGCCGCGGGATGTAGAAGCAAAGGCATATATGAATTGTTCGCGCAAGGAATGGAGGTGCGATCATACCAGGATGATGCACCGGATCCCATCAGGTTAGCGAGCGTGCTTGGGCGAGGAGTACCGGATGGTGACCTCCTGGAAGTCCTCGTGTTGCACCTCTTTTTTATTTTTTTTAATTTTTCTCTTGCTATGCGTCGTGCCGGAGTCAAAGAATTCAACTCGTAAAAAAAAAAACAATTTGATCTTATTTTAGTTAAAATAATTTTTTTAGACGATGCCTATTCGGGGCCCCACGCGCCATGGGGATAGTGGGAATCGCGCCGCGGGATGTAGAAGCAAAGGCATATATGAATTGTTCGCGCAAGGAATGGCAGGTGCGATCATACCAGGATGATGCACCGGATCCCATCAGGTTCGCAGCGAGCGTGCTTGGCGAGAGGAGTACCGGACGGGTGACCTCCTGGAAGTCTCGTGTTGCACCTCTTTTTTATTTTTTTTAATTTTTCTCTTGCTATGCGTCGTGCGGAGTCAAAGAATTCAACTCGAAAAAAAAAAAAACAATTTGATCTGCTATTTTAGTTAAAAATAATTTTTTTTAGACGATGCCTATCGTGGGCCCCACGCGCCATGGGGATAGTGGGAATCGCGCGCTGGGATGTAGAAGCAAAGGCATATATGAATTGTTCGCGCAAGGAATGGAGGTGTCACCAGGAGGATGCACCGGATCCCATCAGAATTTTAGTGAGCGTGCTTGGCGAGAGAGTACTGGACGGGTGACCTCCTGGAAGTCCTCGTGTTGCACCTCTTTTTTATTTTTTTTAATTTTTCTCTTGCTATGCGTCGTGCGGAGTCAAAGAATTCAACTCGTAAAAAAAAAATTGATTTGCTATTTTAGTTAAAATAATTTTTTTTAGACGATGCCTATCGTGGGCCCCACGCGCCATGGGGATAGTGGGAATCGCGCGCGGGGATGTAGAAGCAAAGGCATATATGAATTGTTCGCGCAAGGAATGGAGGTGCGATCATACCAGGATATGCACCGGATCCCATCAGAATTTAGTGAGCGTGCTTGGGCGAGGAGTACCGGACGGGTGACCTCCTGGAAGTCTCGTGTTGCACCTCTTTTTTATTTTTTTTAATTTTTCTCTTGCTATGCGTCGTGCGGAGTCAAAGAATTCAACTCGTAAAAAAAAAAAACAATTTGATCTGCTATTTTAGTTAAAATAATTTTTTTTAGACGATGCCTATCGTGGGCCCCACGCGCCATGGGGATAGTGGGAATCGCGCGCGGGATGTAGAAGCAAAGGCATATATGAATTGTTCGCGCAAGGAATGGAGGTGCGACCATACCAGGACCATCGGATCCCATCAGGTCGCAGCGAGCGTGCTTGGGCGAGAGGAGTACGGACGGTGACCTCCTGGAAGTCCTCGTGTTCACCTCTTTTTTATTTTTTTTAATTTTTCTCTTGCTATGCGTCGTGCGGAGTCAAAGAATTCAACTCGAAAAAAAAAAAAACAATTTGATCTGCTATTTTAGTTAAAAATAATTTTTAGACGATGCCTATCGTGGGCCCACGCGCCATGGGGATAGTGGGAATCGCGCGCTGGGATGTAGAAGCAAAGGCATATATGAATTGTTCGCGCAAGGAATGGAGGTGCGACCATACCACTATGCACGGATCCCATCAGGTTCGCAGTGAGCGTGCTTGGGCGAGAGGAGTACTGGACGGGTGACCTCCTGGAAGTCCGTGTTGCACCTCTTTTTTATTTTTTTTAATTTTTCTCTTGCTATGCGTCGTGCGGAGTCAAAGAATTCAACTCGAAAAAAAAAACAATTTGATCTGCTATTTTAGTTAAAATAATTTTTTTAGACGATGCCTATCGTGGGCCCACGCGCCATGGGGATAGTGGGAATCGCGCGCGGGGATGTAGAAGCAAAGGCATATATGAATTGTTCGCGCAAGGAATGGAGGTGCGATCATACCAGCACTATGCACCGGATCCCATCAGGTTTAAGTGAGCGTGCTTGGGCGAGAGAGTACTGATGGGTGACCTCCTGGAAGTCTCGTGTTGCACCTCTTTTTTATTTTTTTTAATTTTTCTCTTGCTATGCGTCGTGCGGAGTCAAAGAATTCAACTCGTAAAAAAAAAAACAATTTGATCTGCTATTTTAGTTAAAATAATTTTTTTAGACGATGCCTATCGTGGGCCCCACGCGCCATGGGGATAGTGGGAATCGCGCGCGGGATGTAGAAGCAAAGGCATATATGAATTGTTCGCGCAAGGAATGGAGGTGCATCATACCAGGATATGCACCGGTCCCATCAGGTTTCAGCGAGCGTGCTTGGGCGAGAGTAGTATGGATGACCTCCTGGAAGTCTCGTGTTGCACCTCTTTTTTATTTTTTTTAATTTTTCTCTTGCTATGCGTCGTGCGGAGTCAAAGAATTCAACTCAAAAAAAAAACAATTTGATCTGTATTTTAGTTAAAATAATTTTTTTTAGACGATGCCTATCGTGGCCCCACGCGCCATGGGGATAGTGGGAATCGCGCGCTGGGATGTAGAAGCAAAGGCATATATGAATTGTTCGCGCAAGGAATGGGAGGTGCGACCATACCAGGATGATGCACCTATCCCATCAGGTTTAAGTGAGCGTGCTTGGCGAGAGGAGTACCGGACGGGTGACCTCCTGGAAGTCCTCGTGTTGCACCTCTTTTTTATTTTTTTTAATTTTTCTCTTGCTATGCGTCGTGCGGAGTCAAAGAATTCAACTCGTAAAAAAAAAAACAATTTGATCTGCTATTTTAGTTAAAATAATTTTTTTAGACGATGCCTATCGTGGGCCCCACGCGCCATGGGGATAGTGGGAATCGCGCGCGGGGATGTAGAAGCAAAGGCATATATGAATTGTTCGCGCAAGGAATGGAGGTGCGATCATACCACCAGGTAATGGATCCCATCAGGTTTGCAGTGAGCGTGCTTGGGCGAGGAGTACGGACGGGTGACCTCCTGGAAGTCTCTCGTGTTGCACCTCTTTTTTATTTTTTTTAATTTTTCTCTTGCTATGCGTCGTGCGGGAGTCAAAGAATTCAACTCGAAAAAAAAAAACAATTTGATCTGCTATTTTAGTTAAAAATAATTTTTTAGACGATGCCTATCGTGGGCCCACGCGCCATGGGGATAGTGGGAATCGCGCTGCGGGATGTAGAAGCAAAGGCATATATGAATTGTTCGCGCAAGGAATGGAGGTGCGACCATACCAGGATGATGCACGATCCCATCAGGTCGCAGCGAGCGTGCTTGGCGAGAGGAGTACCGGATGGGTGACCTCCTGGAAGTCTCGTGTTGCACCTCTTTTTTATTTTTTTTAATTTTTCTCTTGCTATGCGTCGTGCGGAGTCAAAGAATTCAACTCGTAAAAAAAAAAACAATTTGATCTGCTATTTTAGTTAAAATAATTTTTTTTAGACGATGCCTATCGTGGGCCCACACGCCCATGGGGATAGTGGGAATCGCGCGCGGGGATGTAGAAGCAAAGGCATATATGAATTGTTCGCGCAAGGAATGGAGGTGCGACCATACCAGGATAATGCACCGATCCCATCAGGTTCGCAGCGAGCGTGCTTGGCGAGAGGAGTACCGGACGGTGACCTCCTGGAAGTCCTCGTGTTGCACCTCTTTTTTATTTTTTTTAATTTTTCTCTTGCTATGCGTCGTGCGGAGTCAAAGAATTCAACTCGAAAAAAAAAAAACAATTTGATCTGCTATTTTAGTTAAAATAATTTTTTTAGACGATGCCTATCGTGGGCCCACGCGCCATGGGGATAGTGGGAATCGCGCGGGATGTAGAAGCAAAGGCATATATGAATTGTTCGCGCAAGGAATGGAGGTGCGATCATACCAGGATATGCACCGGATCCCATCAGGTCGCAGCGAGCGTGCTTGGCGAGGAGTACTGGACGGGTGACCTCCTGGAAGTCTCGTGTTGCACCTCTTTTTTATTTTTTTTAATTTTTCTCTTGCTATGCGTCGTGCGGAGTCAAAGAATTCAACTCGTAAAAAAAAAAAACAATTTGATCTGCTATTTTAGTTAAAAATAATTTTTTTAGACGATGCCTATCGTGGGCCCCACGCGCCATGGGGATAGTGGGAATCGCGCGCGGGATGTAGAAGCAAAGGCATATATGAATTGTTCGCGCAAGGAATGGAGGTGCGATCATACCAGGATGATGCACCAATCCCATCAGGTTCGCAGCGAGCGTGCTTGGGCGAGGAGTATGGACGTGACCTCCTGGAAGTCTCGTGTTGCACCTCTTTTTTATTTTTTTTAATTTTTCTCTTGCTATGCGTCGTGCGGAGTCAAAGAATTCAACTCGTAAAAAAAAAAAAACAATTTGATCTTATTTTAGTTAAAATAATTTTTTTAGACGATGCCTATCGTGGGCCCCACGCGCCATGGGGATAGTGGGAATCGCGCGCGGGGATGTAGAAGCAAAGGCATATATGAATTGTTCGCGCAAGGAATGGAGGTGCGATCATACCATGATGCACTGATCCCATCAGGTTTCAGTGAGCGTGCTTGGCGAGAGGAGTACTGATGGGTGACCTCCTGGAAGTTTCGTGTTGCACCTCTTTTTTATTTTTTTTAATTTTTCTCTTGCTATGCGTCGTGCGGGAGTCAAAGAATTCAACTCGTAAAAAAAAAAAAAACAATTTGATCTGCTATTTTAGTTAAAATAATTTTTTTTAGACGATGCCTATCGTGGGCCCCACGCGCCATGGGGATAGTGGGAATCGCGCGCGGGATGTAGAAGCAAAGGCATATATGAATTGTTCGCGCAAGGAATGGAGGTGCGATCATACCAGGATGCATGACCTGATCCCATCAGGTTCGCAGCGAGCGTGCTTGGGGCGAGGAGTACTGGACGGTGACCTCCTGGAAGTCCTCGTGTTGCACCTCTTTTTTATTTTTTTTAATTTTTCTCTTGCTATGCGTCGTGCGGAGTCAAAGAATTCAACTCGAAAAAAAAAAAACAATTTGATCTTATTTTTAAAAATAATTTTTTTTAGACGATGCCTATCGTGGGCCCCACGCGCCATGGGGATAGTGGGAACGCGCTGGGATGTAGAAGCAAAGGCATATATGAATTGTTCGCGCAAGGAATGGAGGTGCGATCATACCAGGATTATGCACCGATCCCATCAGGTCTCGCAGCGAGCGTGCTTGGCGAGAGGAGTACTGGATGGGTGACCTCCTGGAAGTCTCGTGTTGCACCTTTTTTTATTTTTTTTAATTTTTCTCTTGCTATGCGTCGTGTGGGAGTCAAAGAATTCAACTCTAAAAAAAAAAAAACAATTTGATCTGCTATTTTAGTTAAAATAATTTTTTTAGACGATGCCTATCGTGGGCCCCACGCGCCATGGGGATAGTGGGAATCGCGCCGGGGATGTAGAAGCAAAGGCATATATGAATTGTTCGCGCAAGGAATGGGAGGTGCGATCATACCAGGATGATGCACCGGATCCCATCAGGCTTAGTGAGCGTGCTTGGGCGAGGAGTACCGGATGGGTGACCTCCTGGAAGTCCTCGTGTTGCACCTCTTTTTTATTTTTTTTAATTTTTCTCTTGCTATGCGTCGTGCGGAGTCAAAGAATTCAACTCGAAAAAAAAAAAAACAATTTGATCTGCTATTTTAGTTAAAAATAATTTTTTTAGACGATGCCTATCGTGGGCCCCACGCGCCATGGGGATAGTGGGAATCGCGCGGGGATGTAGAAGCAAAGGCATATATGAATTGTTCGCGCAAGGAATGGAGGTGCGTCACCAGGATGATGCACCGGATCCCATCAGGTTTCAGTGAGCGTGCTTGGGCGAGAGGAGTACTGGACGGGTGACCTCCTGGAAGTCTCGTGTTGCACCTCTTTTTTATTTTTTTTAATTTTTCTCTTGCTATGCGTCGTGCGGAGTCAAAGAATTCAACTCGAAAAAAAAAAAACAATTTGATCTGTATTTTAGTTAAAAATAATTTTTTTTAGACGATGCCTATCGTGGGCCCCACGCGCCATGGGGATAGTGGGAATCGCGCCGGGGATGTAGAAGCAAAGGCATATATGAATTGTTCGCGCAAGGAATGGAGGTGCGATCATACCAGGATATGCACCGGATCCCATCAGGTTTGCAGCGAGCGTGCTTGGGCGAGGAGTACCGGACGGGTGACCTCCTGGAAGTCCTCGTGTTGCACCTCTTTTTTATTTTTTTTAATTTTTCTCTTGCTATGCGTCGTGCGGAGTCAAAGAATTCAACTAAAAAAAAAAAAAACAATTTGATCTGCTATTTTAGTTAAAAATAATTTTTTTAGACGATGCCTATCGTGGGCCCCACGCGCCATGGGGATAGTGGGAATCGCGCGGGGATGTAGAAGCAAAGGCATATATGAATTGTTCGCGCAAGGAATGGAGGTGCGACCATACCATGATGCACCTTCCCATCAGGTTTAGTGAGCGTGCTTGGCGAGGAGTACCGTGACGGTGACCTCTGGCGTCCTGCGGAGTCAAAGAATTCAACTCTCTTTGATTTATTTTAGTTTAATTTTTTTCGATGCCTATCGTGGGCCCACGCGCCATGGGGATAGTGGGAATCGCGCTGGGATGTAGAAGCAAAGGCATATATGAATTGTTCGCGCAAGGAATGGAGGTGCGACCATACCAGGATGATGCACCGGATCCCATCAGGTTCGCAGCGAGCGTGCTTGGCGAGAGAGTACTGGATGGGTGACCTCCTGGAAGTCTCGTGTTGCACCTCTTTTTTATTTTTTTTAATTTTTCTCTTGCTATGCGTCGTGCGGAGTCAAAGAATTCAACTCGAAAAAAAAAAAAAACAATTTGATCCTTATTTAGTTAAAATAATTTTTTTAGACGATGCCTATCGTGGGCCCCACGCGCCATGGGGATAGTGGGAATCGCGCGGGGATGTAGAAGCAAAGGCATATATGAATTGTTCGCGCAAGGAATGGGAGTGTGCGACCATACCAGGATGATGCACCTATCCCATCAGACTTCAGTGAGCGTGCTTGGCGAGGAGTACTGGATGGGTGACCTCCTGGAAGTCTTCGTGTTGCACCTCTTTTTTATTTTTTTTAATTTTTCTCTTGCTATGCGTCGTGCGGAGTCAAAGAATTCAACTCGTAAAAAAAAAAAAACAATTTGATCTGCTATTTTAGTTAAAAATAATTTTTTTTAGACGATGCCTATCGTGGGCCCCACGCGCCATGGGGATAGTGGGAATCGCGCGCGGGGATGTAGAAGCAAAGGCATATATGAATTGTTCGCGCAAGGAATGGCAGGTGCGATCATACCAGGATATGCACGGATCCCATCAGGTTTTAGTGAGCGTGCTTGGGCGAGGAGTACCGGACGGGTGACCTCCTGGAAGTCTCGTGTTGCACCTCTTTTTTATTTTTTTTAATTTTTCTCTTGCTATGCGTCGTGCGGAGTCAAAGAATTCAACTCGAAAAAAAAAAAACAATTTGATCTTATTTTAGTTAAAAATAATTTTTTTTAGACGATGCCTATCGTGGGCCCCACGCGCCATGGGGATAGTGGGAATCGCGCGCGGGGATGTAGAAGCAAAGGCATATATGAATTGTTCGCGCAAGGAATGGAGGTGCGATCATACCAGGATGATGCACCGATCCCATCAGGTTCCAGTGAGCGTGCTTGGGCGAGGAGTACGGATGGGTGACCTCCTGGAAGTCTCGTGTTGCACCTCTTTTTTATTTTTTTTAATTTTTCTCTTGCTATGCGTCGTGCGGAGTCAAAGAATTCAACTCGTAAAAAAAAAAAAACAATTTGATCTCTATTTTAGTTAAAATAATTTTTTTTAGACGATGCCTATCGTGGGCCCCACGCGCCATGGGGATAGTGGGAACGCGCCGGGGATGTAGAAGCAAAGGCATATATGAATTGTTCGCAAGGAATGGAGGTGCGATCATACCAGGATGATGCACCGGATCCCATCAGGTTTAGTGAGCGTGCTTGGGCGAGGAGTACGGATGGGTGACCTCCTGGAAGTCTCGTGTTGCACCTCTTTTTTATTTTTTTTAATTTTTCTCTTGCTATGCGTCGTGCGGGAGTCAAAGAATTCAACTTAAAAAAAAAAAAACAATTTGATCTTATTTTAGTTAAAATAATTTTTTTTAGACGATGCCTATCGTGGGCCCCACGCGCCATGGGGATAGTGGGAACGCGCGCGGGGATGTAGAAGCAAAGGCATATATGAATTGTTCGCGCAAGGAATGGAGGTGCGACCATACCATGATGCACCGGATCCCATCAGGTTCGCAGCGAGCGTGCTTGGGCGAGGAGTATGGACGGTGACCTCCTGGAAGTCTCGTGTTGCACCTCTTTTTTATTTTTTTTAATTTTTCTTTTTTATCGTGGGCCCCACGCGCCATGGGATAGTGGGACGCGCGCGGGGATGTAGAAGCAAAGGCATATATGAATTGTTCGCGCAAGGAATGGAGGTGCGATCATACCAGGATGATGCACCCTCCCATCAGGTTTAGCGAGCGTGCTTGGCGAGAGGAGTACCGGACGGGTGACCTCCTGGAAGTCTCGTGTTGCACCTCTTTTTTATTTTTTTTAATTTTTCTCTTGCTATGCGTCGTGCGGAGTCAAAGAATTCAACTCGAAAAAAAAAAAACAATTTGATCTGCTATTTTAGTTAAAATAATTTTTTTTAGACGATGCCTATCGTGGGCCCACGCGCCATGGGGATAGTGGGAATCGCGCCTGGGATGTAGAAGCAAAGGCATATATGAATTGTTCGCGCAAGGAATGGAGGTGCGATCATACCAGGATGCACGCAAATCCCATCAGAGGTTTCAGCGAGCGTGCTTGGGCGAGAGTACCGGATGGGTGACCTCCTGGAAGTCTCGTGTTGCACCTCTTTTTTATTTTTTTTAATTTTTCTCTTGCTATGCGTCGTGCGGGAGTCAAAGAATTCAACTCTAAAAAAAAAAAACAATTTGATCTGCTATTTTAGTTAAAATAATTTTTTTAGACGATGCCTATCGTGGGCCCCACGCGCCATGGGGATAGTGGGATCGCGCCTGGGATGTAGAAGCAAAGGCATATATGAATTGTTCGCGCAAGGAATGGAGGTGCGATCATACCAGGATTATGCACCGGATCCCATCAGGTTTGCAGCGAGCGTGCTTGGGCGAGGAGTAGGACGGGTGACCTCTGGAAGTCTCGTGTTGCACCTCTTTTTTATTTTTTTTAATTTTTCTCTTGCTATGCGTCGTGCGGAGTCAAAGAATTCAACTCAAAAAAAAAAAACAATTTGATCTGTATTTTAGTTAAAAATAATTTTTAGACGATGCCTATCGTGGGCCCCACGCGCCATGGGGATAGTGGGAATCGCGCCTGGGATGTAGAAGCAAAGGCATATATGAATTGTTCGCGCAAGGAATGGAGGTGCGATCATACCAGGATTATCCAAAATCCCATCAGGCTTTTAGCGAGCGTGCTTGGGCGAGGAGTACTGGATGGGTGACCTCCTGGAGTCTCGTGTTGCACCTCTTTTTTATTTTTTTTAATTTTTCTCTTGCTATGCGTCGTGCGGAGTCAAAGAATTCAACTCGTAAAAAAAAAAAAACAATTTGATCTGCTATTTTAGTTAAAAATAATTTTTTTTAGACGATGCCTATCGTGGGCCCCACGCGCCATGGGGATAGTGGGAATCGCGCCGGGGATGTAGAAGCAAAGGCATATATGAATTGTTCGCGCAAGGAATGGAGGTGCGATCATACCAGGATGATAATCGGATCCCATCAGAAATTTAAGTGAGCGTGCTTGGGCGAGAGGAGTACCGGATGGGTGACCTCCTGGAAGTCTCGTGTTGCACCTCTTTTTTATTTTTTTTAATTTTTCTCTTGCTATGCGTCGTGCGGAGTCAAAGAATTCAACTCTAAAAAAAAAAAACAATTTGATCTGCTATTTTAGTTAAAATAATTTTTTTTAGACGATGCCTATCGTGGCCCCACGCGCCATGGGGATAGTGGGAATCGCGCTTGGGGATGTAGAAGCAAAGGCATATATGAATTGTTCGCGGAATGGAAGGTGCGATCATACCAGGATGATGCACTATCCCATCAGAACTTTAGTGAGCGTGCTTGGCGAGGAGTACGGATGGGTGACCTCCTGGAGTTCTCGTGTTGCACCTCTTTTTTATTTTTTTTAATTTTTCTCTTGCTATGCGTCGTGCGGAGTCAAAGAATTCAACTCGAAAAAAAAAACAATTTGATCTCACGATGCCTATCGTGGGCCCCACGCGCCATGGGGATAGTGCGCGCGCGGGGATGTAGAAGCAAAGGCATATATGAATTGTTCGCGCAAGGAATGGAGGTGCGACCATACCAGGATTATGCACCGATCCCATCAGAACTTTAGCGAGCGTGCTTGGGCGAGGAGTACCGGATGGGTGACCTCCTGGAAGTCTCGTGTTGCACCTCTTTTTTATTTTTTTTAATTTTTCTCTTGCTATGCGTCGTGCGGAGTCAAAGAATTCAACTCAAAAAAAAAAAAACAATTTGATCTGCTATTTTAGTTAAATAATTTTTTTAGACGATGCCTATCGTGGGCCCCACGCGCCATGGGGATAGTGGGAATCGCGCGGGGATGTAGAAGCAAAGGCATATATGAATTGTTCGCGCAAGGAATGGAGGTGCGATCATACCAGGTGATGCACCGGATCCCATCAGAAGTCGCAGCGAGCGTGCTTGGGCGAGGAGTACTGGATGGGTGACCTCCTGGAAGTCCTCGTGTTGCACCTCTTTTTTATTTTTTTTAATTTTTCTCTTGCTATGCGTCGTGCGGAGTCAAAGAATTCAACTCAAAAAAAAAAAACAATTTGATCTGCTATTTTAGTTAAAATAATTTTTTTTAGACGATGCCTATCGTGGGCCCCACGCGCCATGGGGATAGTGGGAATCGCGCGGGGATGTAGAAGCAAAGGCATATATGAATTGTTCGCGCAAGGAATGGAGGTGCGACCATACCACTATGCACCGGATCCCATCAGGTTTAGTGAGCGTGCTTGGCGAGAGGAGTACTGGACGGTGACCTCCTGGAAGTCTCGTGTTGCACCTCTTTTTTATTTTTTTTAATTTTTCTCTTGCTATGCGTCGTGCGGAGTCAAAGAATTCAACTCGAAAAAAAAAAAACAATTTGATCTGCTATTTTAGTTAAAAATAATTTTTTTAGACGATGCCTATCGTGGGCCCACGCGCCATGGGGATAGTGGGAATCGCGCGCGGGGATGTAGAAGCAAAGGCATATATGAATTGTTCGCAAGGAATGGAGGTGCGACCATACCAGGATGATGCACCTAATCCCATCAGGTTTTAGCAGTGAGCGTGCTTGGGCGAGGAGTACGGACGGGTGACCTCCTGGAAGTCCTCGTGTTGCACCTCTTTTTTATTTTTTTTAATTTTTCTCTTGCTATGCGTCGTGCGGAGTCAAAGAATTCAACTCGTAAAAAAAAAAAAACAATTTGATCTGCTATTTTAGTTAAAATAATTTTTTTTAGACGATGCCTATCGTGGGCCCCACGCGCCATGGGGATAGTGGGAATCGCGCGGGGATGTAGAAGCAAAGGCATATATGAATTGTTCGCGCAAGGAATGGAGGTGCGATCATACCATAATGCACCGAATCCCATCAGAATTCGCAGTGAGCGTGCTGGGCGAGAGTAGTACCGGACGGGTGACCTCCTGGAAGTCTCGTGTTGCACCTCTTTTTTATTTTTTTTAATTTTTCTCTTGCTATGCGTCGTGCGGAGTCAAAGAATTCAACTCTAAAAAAAAAAAAACAATTTGATCTGCTATTTTAGTTAAAATAATTTTTTTTAGACGATGCCTATCGTGGGCCCCACGCGCCATGGGGATAGTGGGAATCGCGCGCCGGGATGTAGAAGCAAAGGCATATATGAATTGTTCGCGCAAGGAATGGCAGGTGCGATCATACCAGGATAATGCACCTATCCCATCAGGCGCAGCGAGCGTGCTTGGCGAGAGGAGTACCGGACGGGTGACCTCCTGGAAGTCTCGTGTTGCACCTCTTTTTTATTTTTTTTAATTTTTCTCTTGCTATGCGTCGTGCGGAGTCAAAGAATTCAACTCGTAAAAAAAAAAAAACAATTTGATCTGCTATTTAGTTAAAAATAATTTTTTTAGACGATGCCTATCGTGGGCCCCACGCGCCATGGGGATAGTGGGAATCGCGCGGGGGATGTAGAAGCAAAGGCATATATGAATTGTTCGCGCAAGGAATGGGGTGCGATCATACCAGGACTAATCCGGATCCCATCAGAGGTTTAGTGAGCGTGCTTGGGAGAGAGAGTACTGGACGGGTGACCTCCTGGAAGTCCTCGTGTTGCACCTCTTTTTTATTTTTTTTAATTTTTCTCTTGCTATGCGTCGTGCGGGAGTCAAAGAATTCAACTCGAAAAAAAAAAAACAATTTGATCTTATTTTAGTTAAAATAATTTTTTTTAGACGATGCCTATCGTGGCCCCACGCGCCATGGGGATAGTGGGAATCGCGCGGGGATGTAGAAGCAAAGGCATATATGAATTGTTCGCGCAAGGAATGGGAGGTGCGACCATACCAGGATGCATGCATCCCATCAGAATAGCGAGCGTGCTTGGGCGAGAGGAGTATGGACGGTGACCTCCTGGAAGTCTCGTGTTGCACCTCTTTTTTATTTTTTTTAATTTTTCTCTTGCTATGCGTCGTGCGGAGTCAAAGAATTCAACTCAAAAAAAAAAAAACAATTTGATCTGCTATTTTAGTTAAAATAATTTTTTTTAGACGATGCCTATCGTGGGCCCCACGCGCCATGGGGATAGTGGGAATCGCGCGCGGGGATGTAGAAGCAAAGGCATATATGAATTGTTCGCGCAAGGAATGGAGGTGCGATCATACCACATAATGCACCGGATCCCATCAGGTTTCAGTGAGCGTGCTTGGGCGAGGAGTACTGGATGGGTGACCTCCTGGAAGTCTCGTGTTGCACCTCTTTTTTATTTTTTTTAATTTTTCTCTTGCTATGCGTCGTGCGGAGTCAAAGAATTCAACTCGGAAAAAAAAAAAAACAATTTGATCTGCTATTTTAGTTAAAATAATTTTTTTTAGACGATGCCTATCGTGGGCCCACGCGCCATGGGGATAGTGGGAATCGCGCGGGGATGTAGAAGCAAAGGCATATATGAATTGTTCGCGCAAGGAATGGCAGGTGCGACCATACCAGGATGATGCACCGGATCCCATCAGGTTTCAGCGAGCGTGCTTGGCGAGAGAGTACTGGACGGGTGACCTCCTGGAAGTCTCGTGTTGCACCTCTTTTTTATTTTTTTTAATTTTTCTCTTGCTATGCGTCGTGCGGAGTCAAAGAATTCAACTCGAAAAAAAAAAACAATTTGATCTGTATTTTAGTTAAAATAATTTTTTTTAGACGATGCCTATCGTGGGCCCCACGCGCCATGGGGATAGTGGGAATCGCGCGGGGATGTAGAAGCAAAGGCATATATGAATTGTTCGCGCAAGGAATGGAGGTGCGATCATACCAGGATATGCACCGGATCCCATCAGGTTCGCAGCGAGCGTGCTTGGCGAGGAGTACTGGATGGGTGACCTCCTGGGAGTCTCGTGTTGCACCTCTTTTTTATTTTTTTTAATTTTTCTCTTGCTATGCGTCGTGCGGGAGTCAAAGAATTCAACTCGAAAAAAAAAAACAATTTGATCTGCTATTTTAGTTAAAAATAATTTTTTTTAGACGATGCCTATCGTGGGCCCCACGCGCCATGGGGATAGTGGGAATCGCGCGCCGGGATGTAGAAGCAAAGGCATATATGAATTGTTCGCGCAAGGAATGGAGGTGCGACCATACCAGGATGATGCACGGATCCCATCAGAATTTAGTGAGCGTGCTTGGGCGAGGAGTACGGACGGGTGACCTCCTGGAAGTCTCGTGTTGCACCTCTTTTTTATTTTTTTTAATTTTTCTCTTGCTATGCGTCGTGCGGGAGTCAAAGAATTCAACTCGTAAAAAAAAAAAAACAATTTGATCTGCTATTTTAGTTAAAATAATTTTTTTTAGACGATGCCTATCGTGGGCCCCACGCGCCATGGGGATAGTGGGAATCGCGCGGGGATGTAGAAGCAAAGGCATATATGAATTGTTCGCGCAAGGAATGGAGGTGCGATCATACCAGGATGATGCACCGATCCCATCAGGTTTAGTGAGCGTGCTTGGGCGAGGAGTACGGATGGGTGACCTCCTGGAAGTCTCGTGTTGCACCTCTTTTTTATTTTTTTTAATTTTTCTCTTGCTATGCGTCGTGCGGAGTCAAAGAATTCAACTTAAAAAAAAAACAATTTGATCTGCTATTTTAGTTAAATAATTTTTTTTAGACGATGCCTATCGTGGGCCCCACGCGCCATGGGGATAGTGGGAATCGCGCGCGGGGATGTAGAAGCAAAGGCATATATGAATTGTTCGCGCAAGGAATGGAGGTGCGATCATACCCATGCACCTGATCCCATCAGTTCCAGCGAGCGTGCTTGGGCGAGAGGAGTACTGGATGGGTGACCTCCTGGAAGTCCTCGTGTTGCACCTCTTTTTTATTTTTTTTAATTTTTCTCTTGCTATGCGTCGTGCGGAGTCAAAGAATTCAACTCGTAAAAAAAAAAACAATTTGATCTGCTATTTTAGTTAAAAATAATTTTTTTTAGACGATGCCTATCGTGGGCCCCACGCGCCATGGGGATAGTGGGAATCGCGCGCTGGGATGTAGAAGCAAAGGCATATATGAATTGTTCGCGCAAGGAATGGAGGTGCGATCATACCAGGATAATGCACCGGATCCCATCAGAAGTTTTAGTGAGCGTGCTTGGGCGAGGGAGACGGATGGGTGACCTCCTGGAAGTCTCGTGTTGCACCTCTTTTTTATTTTTTTTAATTTTTCTCTTGCTATGCGTCGTGCGGAGTCAAAGAATTCAACTCGTAAAAAAAAAAAAACAATTTGATCTGCTATTTTAGTTAAATAATTTTTTTAGACGATGCCTATCGTGGGCCCCACGCGCCATGGGGATAGTGGGAATCGCGCGGGGATGTAGAAGCAAAGGCATATATGAATTGTTCGCGCAAGGAATGGAGGTGCGATCATACCAGGATGATGCACCGGATCCCATCAGGCTTCAGCGAGCGTGCTTGGGCGAGGAGTACGGACGGGTGACCTCCTGGAAGTCTCGTGTTGCACCTCTTTTTTATTTTTTTTAATTTTCTCTTGCTATGCGTCGTGCGGAGTCAAAGAATTCAACTCAAAAAAAAACAATTTGATCTTATTTTAGTTAAAATAATTTTTTTTACGATGCCTATCGTGGGCCCCACGCGCCATGGGGATAGTGGGAATCGCGCGCGGGGATGTAGAAGCAAAGGCATATATGAATTGTTCGCGCAAGGAATGGCAGGTGCGACCATACCAGGATGATGCACCGATCCCATCAGGTTTAGCGAGCGTGCTTGGGCGAGGAGTATGGACGGGTGACCTCCTGGAAGTCCGTGTTGCACCTCTTTTTTATTTTTTTTAATTTTTCTCTTGCTATGCGTCGTGCGGGAGTCAAAGAATTCAACTCGTAAAAAAAAAAACAATTTGATCTTATTTTAGTTAAAATAATTTTTTTTAGACGATGCCTATCGTGGGCCCACGCGCCATGGGGATAGTGGGAATCGCGCCGGGATGTAGAAGCAAAGGCATATATGAATTGTTCGCGCAAGGAATGGAGGTGCGATCATACCATGATGCACCGGATCCCATCAGAACTTAGCAGTGAGCGTGCTTGGGCGAGAGGAGTACTGGACGGGTGACCTCCTGGAAGTCTCGTGTTGCACCTCTTTTTTATTTTTTTTAATTTTTCTCTTGCTATGCGTCGTGCGGAGTCAAAGAATTCAACTCGTAAAAAAAAAAACAATTTGATCTGCTATTTTAGTTAAAATAATTTTTTTTAGACGATGCCTATCGTGGGCCCCACGCGCCATGGGGATAGTGGGAATCGCGCGCGGGATGTAGAAGCAAAGGCATATATGAATTGTTCGCGCAAGGAATGGAGGTGCGATCATACCAGGATGATGCACCGGATCCCATCAGGTTCGCAGCGAGCGTGCTTGGGCGAGAGAGTACGGACGGTGACCTCCTGGAAGTCTCGTGTTGCACCTCTTTTTTATTTTTTTTAATTTTTCTCTTGCTATGCGTCGTGCGGAGTCAAAGAATTCAACTCGTAAAAAAAAAAAAAACAATTTGATCTGCTATTTTAGTTAAATAATTTTTTTTAGACGATGCCTATCGTGGGCCCCACGCGCCATGGGGATAGTGGGAATCGCGCGCTGGATGTAGAAGCAAAGGCATATATGAATTGTTCGCGCAAGGAATGGAGGTGCGATCATACCACATTATGCACCGGATCCCATCAGGTTCGCAGTGAGCGTGCTTGGGCGAGGAGTACCGGACGGGTGACCTCCTGGAAGTCTCGTGTTGCACCTCTTTTTTATTTTTTTTAATTTTTCTCTTGCTATGCGTCGTGCGGAGTCAAAGAATTCAACTAAAAAAAAACAATTTGATCCGATTTTAGTTAAAATAATTTTTTTAGACGATGCCTATCGTGGGCCCACGCGCCATGGGGATAGTGGGAATCGCGCGCGGGGATGTAGAAGCAAAGGCATATATGAATTGTTCGCGCAAGGAATGGGAGGTGCGATCATACCAGGATGATGCAATCCCATCAGGTTTAGCGAGCGTGCTTGGGCGAGGAGTACCGGACGGTGACCTCCTGGAAGTCTCGTGTTGCACCTCTTTTTTATTTTTTTTAATTTTTCTCTTGCTATGCGTCGTGCGGAGTCAAAGAATTCAACTCGAAAAAAAAAAAACAATTTGATCTTATTTTAGTTAAATAATTTTTTTAGACGATGCCTATCGTGGGCCCCACGCGCCATGGGGATAGTGGGAATCGCGCGGGGATGTAGAAGCAAAGGCATATATGAATTGTTCGCGCAAGGAATGGAGGTGCGACCATACCAGGATGATGCACCGATCCCATCAGGTTTAGCGAGCGTGCTTGGGCGAGGAGTACTGGACGGGTGACCTCCTGGAAGTCTCGTGTTGCACCTCTTTTTTATTTTTTTTAATTTTTCTCTTGCTATGCGTCGTGCGGAGTCAAAGAATTCAACTCGTAAAAAAAAAAAAAACAATTTGATCTTATTTTAGTTAAAATAATTTTTTTTAGACGATGCCTATCGTGGGCCCACGCGCCATGGGGATAGTGGGAATCGCGCGGGGATGTAGAAGCAAAGGCATATATGAATTGTTCGCGCAAGGAATGGAGGTGCGATCATACCAGGACTGCACCGATCCCATCAGGTTCGCAGCGAGCGTGCTTGGGCGAGGAGTACCGGACGGGTGACCTCCTGGAAGTCGTGTTGCACCTCTTTTTTATTTTTTTTAATTTTTCTCTTGCTATGCGTCGTGCGGAGTCAAAGAATTCAACTCGAAAAAAAAAAAAACAATTTGATCTGCTATTTTAGTTAAAATAATTTTTTTAGACGATGCCTATCGTGGGCCCCACGCGCCATGGGGATAGTGGGAATCGCGCGCGGGGATGTAGAAGCAAAGGCATATATGAATTGTTCGCGCAAGGAATGGAGGTGCGATCATACCAGGATATGCACCTATCCCATCAGGTTTAGCGAGCGTGCTTGGGCGAGGAGTACTGGACGGGTGACCTCCTGGAAGTCTCGTGTTGCACCTCTTTTTTATTTTTTTTAATTTTTCTCTTGCTATGCGTCGTGCGGAGTCAAAGAATTCAACTCGAAAAAAAAAAAAAACAATTTGATCTGTATTTTAGTTAAAATAATTTTTTTAGACGATGCCTATCGTGGGCCCCACGCGCCATGGGGATAGTGGGAATCGCGGCGGGGATGTAGAAGCAAAGGCATATATGAATTGTTCGCGCAAGGAATGGAGGTGCGACCATACCACTATGCACCGGATCCCATCAGGTTTCGCAGCGAGCGTGCTTGGCGAGGAGTACCGGATGGGTGACCTCCTGGAAGTCTCGTGTTGCACCTCTTTTTTATTTTTTTTAATTTTTCTCTTGCTATGCGTCGTGCGGAGTCAAAGAATTCAACTCGTAAAAAAAAAAAAACAATTTGATCTGATTTTAGTTAAAATAATTTTTTTAGACGATGCCTATCGTGGGCCCCACGCGCCATGGGGATAGTGGGAATCGCGCGCCGGGGATGTAGAAGCAAAGGCATATATGAATTGTTCGCGCAAGGAATGGAGGTGCGATCATACCAGGATAATGCACCGGATCCCATCAGAACTCGCAGCGAGCGTGCTTGGCGAGGAGTATGGACGGGTGACCTCCTGGAAGTCCTCGTGTTGCACCTCTTTTTTATTTTTTTTAATTTTTCTCTTGCTATGCGTCGTGCGGAGTCAAAGAATTCAACTCAAAAAAAAAAACAATTTGATCTGCTATTTTAGTTAATAATTTTTTTTAGACGATGCCTATCGTGGGCCCCACGCGCCATGGGGATAGTGGGAATCGCGCGCTGGGATGTAGAAGCAAAGGCATATATGAATTGTTCGCAAGGAATGGCAGGTGCGATCATACCAGGATGATGCATTCGATCCCATCAGGTTTCAGCGAGCGTGCTTGGGCGAGAGTACTGGATGGGTGACCTCCTGGAAGTCTCGTGTTGCACCTCTTTTTTATTTTTTTTAATTTTTCTCTTGCTATGCGTCGTGCGGAGTCAAAGAATTCAACTCGAAAAAAAAAAAAACAATTTGATCTGATTTTAGTTAAAATAATTTTTTTACGATGCCTATCGTGGGCCCACGCGCCATGGGGATAGTGGGATCGCGCGCGGGGATGTAGAAGCAAAGGCATATATGAATTGTTCGCGCAAGGAATGGAGGTGCGATCATACCAGGATTATGCACCTAATCCCATCAGGTTTAGCGAGCGTGCTTGGGCGAGAGGAGTACTGGATGGGTGACCTCCTGGAAGTCTCGTGTTGCACCTCTTTTTTATTTTTTTTAATTTTTCTCTTGCTATGCGTCGTGCCTGAGTCAAAGAATTCAACTCGTAAAAAAAAAAAAACAATTTGATCTGCTATTTTAGTTAAAAATAATTTTTTTTAGACGATGCCTATCGTGGGCCCCACGCGCCATGGGGATAGTGGGAATCGCGCGCGGGGATGTAGAAGCAAAGGCATATATGAATTGTTCGCGCAAGGAATGGAGGTGCGATCATACCAGGATGATGCACGGATCCCATCAGGTCGCAGCGAGCGTGCTTGGGCGAGAGGAGTACTGGACGGGTGACCTCCTGGAAGTCTCGTGTTGCACCTCTTTTTTATTTTTTTTAATTTTTCTCTTGCTATGCGTCGTGCGGAGTCAAAGAATTCAACTCGTAAAAAAAAAAAAACAATTTGATCTGCTATTTTAGTTAAAATAATTTTTTTAGACGATGCCTATCGTGGGCCCCACGCGCCATGGGGATAGTGGGAATCGCGCGCGGGGATGTAGAAGCAAAGGCATATATGAATTGTTCGCGCAAGGAATGGAGGTGCGATCATACCAGGATAATGCACCGGATCCCATCAGGTTCGCAGCGAGCGTGCTTGGCGAGGAGTACCGGACGGGTGACCTCCTGGAAGTCTCGTGTTGCACCTCTTTTTTATTTTTTTTAATTTTTCTCTTGCTATGCGTCGTGCGGAGTCAAAGAATTCAACTCGAAAAAAAAAAAACAATTTGATCTGCTATTTTAGTTAAAAATAATTTTTTTTAGACGATGCCTATCGTGGGCCCCACGCGCCATGGGGATAGTGGGAATCGCGCGCTGGGATGTAGAAGCAAAGGCATATATGAATTGTTCGCGCAAGGAATGGAGGTGCGACCATACCAGGATAATGCACCGGATCCCATCAGGTTTAGCGAGCGTGCTTGGCGAGAGGAGTACTGGACGGGTGACCTCCTGGAAGTCCCGTGTTGCACCTCTTTTTTATTTTTTTTAATTTTTCTCTTGCTATGCGTCGTGCGGAGTCAAAGAATTCAACTCGTAAAAAAAAAAAAACAATTTGATCTGCTATTTTAGTTAAAATAATTTTTTTAGACGATGCCTATCGTGGGCCCCACGCGCCATGGGGATAGTGGGAATCGCGCGCGGGATGTAGAAGCAAAGGCATATATGAATTGTTCGCGCAAGGAATGGAGGTGCGATCATACCAGGATAATGCACCGGATCCCATCAGAACTTTCAGCGTGAGCGTGCTTGGGCGAGAGGAGTACCGGACGGGTGACCTCCTGGAAGTCCTCGTGTTGCACCTCTTTTTTATTTTTTTTAATTTTTCTCTTGCTATGCGTCGTGCGGAGTCAAAGAATTCAACTCGTAAAAAAAAAAAAACAATTTGATCTGCTATTTTAGTTAAAAATAATTTTTTTTAGACGATGCCTATCGTGGGCCCCACGCGCCATGGGGATAGTGGGAATCGCGCGCGGGGATGTAGAAGCAAAGGCATATATGAATTGTTCGCGCAAGGAATGGAGGTGCGATCATACCAGGATGATGCACCTGATCCCATCAGGTTCGCAGTGAGCGTGCTTGGCGAGAGGAGTACCTGGATGGGTGACCTCCTGGAAGTCTCGTGTTGCACCTCTTTTTTATTTTTTTTAATTTTTCTCTTGCTATGCGTCGTGCGGAGTCAAAGAATTCAACTCAAAAAAAAAAACAATTTGATCTGCTATTTTAGTTAAAATAATTTTTTTTAGACGATGCCTATCGTGGGCCCCACGCGCCATGGGGATAGTGGGAATCGCGCCGGGATGTAGAAGCAAAGGCATATATGAATTGTTCGCGCAAGGAATGGAGGTGCGACCATACCACATGATGCACCGATCCCATCAGGTTTAGCGAGCGTGCTTGGGCGAGGAGTACCGGATGGGTGACCTCCTGGAAGTCTCGTGTTGCACCTCTTTTTTATTTTTTTTAATTTTTCTCTTGCTATGCGTCGTGCGGAGTCAAAGAATTCAACTCAAAAAAAAAAAAACAATTTGATCTGCTATTTTAGTTAAAATAATTTTTTTTAGACGATGCCTATCGTGGGCCCACGCGCCATGGGGATAGTGGGAATCGCGCGGGGATGTAGAAGCAAAGGCATATATGAATTGTTCGCGCAAGGAATGGAGGTGTGCACCATACCAGGATGCACCGAATCCCATCAGGTTTCGCAGCGAGCGTGCTTGGGCGAGGAGTACCGGACGGGTGACCTCCTGGAAGTCCTCGTGTTGCACCTCTTTTTTATTTTTTTTAATTTTTCTCTTGCTATGCGTCGTGCGGAGTCAAAGAATTCAACTCGTAAAAAAAAAAAAACAATTTGATCTGCTATTTTAGTTAAAAATAATTTTTTTAGACGATGCCTATCGTGGGCCCCACGCGCCATGGGGATAGTGGGAATCGCGCGCGGGATGTAGAAGCAAAGGCATATATGAATTGTTCGCGCAAGGAATGGAGGTGCGATCATACCAGGATTATGCACCTGAATCCCATCAGGTTTTAGCGAGCGTGCTTGGCGAGAGGAGTACGGATGGGTGACCTCCTGGAAGTCTCGTGTTGCACCTCTTTTTTATTTTTTTTAATTTTTCTCTTGCTATGCGTCGTGCGGAGTCAAAGAATTCAACTCGAAAAAAAAAAACAATTTGATCTGCTATTTTAGTTAAAAATAATTTTTTTTAGACGATGCCTATCGTGGGCCCCACGCGCCATGGGGATAGTGGGAATCGCGCGCGGGGATGTAGAAGCAAAGGCATATATGAATTGTTCGCGCAAGGAATGGAGGTGCGATCATACCAGGATAATGCACCCGAATCCCATCAGGTTCGCAGCGAGCGTGCTTGGCGAGAGGAGTACGGATGGGTGACCTCCTGGAAGTCTCGTGTTGCACCTCTTTTTTATTTTTTTTAATTTTTCTCTTGCTATGCGTCGTGCGGAGTCAAAGAATTCAACTCGTAAAAAAAAAAAAACAATTTGATCTGCTATTTTAGTTAAAATAATTTTTTTAGACGATGCCTATCGTGGGCCCCACGCGCCATGGGGATAGTGGGAATCGCGCGCGGGATGTAGAAGCAAAGGCATATATGAATTGTTCGCGCAAGGAATGGAGGTGCGATCATACCAGGATTATGCACCGGATCCCATCAGGTTTCAGCGAGCGTGCTTGGGGAGAGGAGTACTGGACGGGTGACCTCCTGGAAGTCTTCGTGTTGCACCTCTTTTTTATTTTTTTTAATTTTTCTCTTGCTATGCGTCGTGCGGAGTCAAAGAATTCAACTCGTAAAAAAAAAAACAATTTGATCTGCTATTTTAGTTAAAAATAATTTTTTTTAGACGATGCCTATCGTGGGCCCCACGCGCCATGGGGATAGTGGGAATCGCGCGCGGGGATGTAGAAGCAAAGGCATATATGAATTGTTCGCGCAAGGAATGGCAGGTGCGACCATACCAGGATGATGCACCGGATCCCATCAGGTTTAGTGAGCGTGCTTGGGCGAGAGTACGGATGGGTGACCTCCTGAAGTCTCGTGTTGCACCTCTTTTTTATTTTTTTTAATTTTTCTCTTGCTATGCGTCGTGCGGAGTCAAAGAATTCAACTCGTAAAAAAAAAAACAATTTGATCTGCTATTTTAGTTAAAATAATTTTTTTTAGACGATGCCTATCGTGGCCCCACGCGCCATGGGGATAGTGGGAATCGCGCCGGGATGTAGAAGCAAAGGCATATATGAATTGTTCGCGCAAGGAATGGAGGTGCGACCATACCAGGACTACCCAATCCCATCAGGTTCGCAGTGAGCGTGCTTGGGCGAGGAGTACGGATGGGTGACCTCCTGGAAGTCTCGTGTTGCACCTCTTTTTTATTTTTTTTAATTTTTCTCTTGCTATGCGTCGTGCGGAGTCAAAGAATTCAACTCGTAAAAAAAAAAAAACAATTTGATCTGCTATTTTAGTTAAAAATAATTTTTTTAGACGATGCCTATCGTGGCCCCACGCGCCATGGGGATAGTGGGAATCGCGCGCGGGATGTAGAAGCAAAGGCATATATGAATTGTTCGCGCAAGGAATGGAGGTGCGACCATACCACTATGCACCGGATCCCATCAGGTTTAGCGAGCGTGCTTGGCGAGGAGTACCGGATGGGTGACCTCCTGGAGTCTCGTGTTGCACCTCTTTTTTATTTTTTTTAATTTTTCTCTTGCTATGCGTCGTGCGGAGTCAAAGAATTCAACTCGAAAAAAAAAAAAACAATTTGATCTGCTATTTTAGTTAAAAATAATTTTTTAGACGATGCCTATCGTGGGCCCCACGCGCCATGGGGATAGTGGGAATCGCGCCGGGGATGTAGAAGCAAAGGCATATATGAATTGTTCGCGCAAGGAATGGGAGGTGCGATCATACCACATGATGCACATCCCATCAGGTTCGCAGTGAGCGTGCTTGGCGAGAGGAGTACTGGACGGGTGACCTCCTGGAAGTCTCGTGTTGCACCTCTTTTTTATTTTTTTTAATTTTTCTCTTGCTATGCGTCGTGCGGAGTCAAAGAATTCAACTCTAAAAAAAAAAACAATTTGATCTGCTATTTTAGTTAAAAATAATTTTTTTTAGACGATGCCTATCGTGGGCCCCACGCGCCATGGGGATAGTGGGAATCGCGCGGCGGGGATGTAGAAGCAAAGGCATATATGAATTGTTCGCGCAAGGAATGGAGGTGCGACCATACCAGCATAATGCACCGGATCCCATCAGGTTCGCAGCGAGCGTGCTTGGGCGAGAGGAGTACGGACGGGTGACCTCCTGGAGTCTCGTGTTGCACCTCTTTTTTATTTTTTTTAATTTTTCTCTTGCTATGCGTCGTGCGGAGTCAAAGAATTCAACTCGTAAAAAAAAAAAACAATTTGATCTGCTATTTTAGTTAAAATAATTTTTTTTAGACGATGCCTATCGTGGGCCCCACGCGCCATGGGGATAGTGGGAATCGCGCGCGGGGATGTAGAAGCAAAGGCATATATGAATTGTTCGCGCAAGGAATGGAGGTGCGATCATACCAGGATGATGCATGGATCCCATCAGGTTTTAGTGAGCGTGCTTGGCGAGGAGTACCGGATGGGTGACCTCCTGGAAGTCTCGTGTTGCACCTCTTTTTTATTTTTTTTAATTTTTCTCTTGCTATGCGTCGTGCCGGAGTCAAAGAATTCAACTCGTAAAAAAAAAAAACAATTTGATCTGCTATTTTAGTTAAAATAATTTTTTTTAGACGATGCCTATCGTGGGCCCCACGCGCCATGGGGATAGTGGGAATCGCGCGCGGGGATGTAGAAGCAAAGGCATATATGAATTGTTCGCGCAAGGAATGGAGGTGCGATCATACCAGGATAATGCACCTATCCCATCAGGTTTAGCGAGCGTGCTTGGCGAGAGTATGGATGGGTGACCTCCTGGAAGTCTCGTGTTGCACCTCTTTTTTATTTTTTTTAATTTTTCTCTTGCTATGCGTCGTGCGGAGTCAAAGAATTCAACTCAAAAAAAAAAAACAATTTGATCTGCTATTTTAGTTAAAATAATTTTTTTTAGACGATGCCTATCGTGGGCCCCACGCGCCATGGGGATAGTGGGAATCGCGCGCGGGATGTAGAAGCAAAGGCATATATGAATTGTTCGCGCAAGGAATGGAGGTGCGATCATACCACTATGCACCGGATCCCATCAGGTTTGCAGTGAGCGTGCTTGGGCGAGGAGTACCGGACGGGTGACCTCCTGGAAGTCTCGTGTTGCACCTCTTTTTTATTTTTTTTAATTTTTCTCTTGCTATGCGTCGTGCGGAGTCAAAGAATTCAACTCTAAAAAAAAAAAAACAATTTGATCTGCTATTTTAGTTAAAATAATTTTTTTAGACGATGCCTATCGTGGGCCCCACGCGCCATGGGGATAGTGGGAATCGCGCGCGGGATGTAGAAGCAAAGGCATATATGAATTGTTCGCGCAAGGAATGGAGGTGCGACCATACCAGGATATGCACCTATCCCATCAGGTTTCAGCGAGCGTGCTTGGCGAGAGGAGTACTGGGTGACCTCCTGGAAGTCTCGTGTTGCACCTCTTTTTTATTTTTTTTAATTTTTCTCTTGCTATGCGTCGTGCGGAGTCAAAGAATTCAACTCTAAAAAAAAAAAAACAATTTGATCTTATTTTAGTTAAAATAATTTTTTTAGACGATGCCTATCGTGGGCCCCACGCGCCATGGGGATAGTGGGAATCGCGCCGGGATGTAGAAGCAAAGGCATATATGAATTGTTCGCGCAAGGAATGGGAGGTGCGATCATACCAGGATGCACCTGATCCCATCAGGTTCGCAGCGAGCGTGCTTGGCGAGAGTACCGGACGGGTGACCTCCTGGAAGTCTCGTGTTGCACCTCTTTTTTATTTTTTTTAATTTTTCTCTTGCTATGCGTCGTGCGGAGTCAAAGAATTCAACTCGTAAAAAAAAAAAACAATTTGATCTGCTATTTTAGTTAAAATAATTTTTTTAGACGATGCCTATCGTGGGCCCCACGCGCCATGGGGATAGTGGGAACGCGTCGGGGATGTAGAAGCAAAGGCATATATGAATTGTTCGCGCAAGGAATGGAGGTGCGATCATACCAGGATGATGCACGGATCCCATCAGGTTTTAGCGAGCGTGCTTGGCGAGAGTACGGACGGGTGACCTCCTGGAAGTCTCGTGTTGCACCTCTTTTTTATTTTTTTTAATTTTTCTCTTGCTATGCGTCGTGCGGAGTCAAAGAATTCAACTCAAAAAAAAAAAACAATTTGATCTGCTATTTTAGTTAAAAATAATTTTTTTTAGACGATGCCTATCGTGGGCCCACGCGCCATGGGGATAGTGGGAATCGCGCCTGGGATGTAGAAGCAAAGGCATATATGAATTGTTCGCGCAAGGAATGGAGGTGCGATCATACCAGGATGATGCACCGATCCCATCAGGTTCGCAGCGAGCGTGCTTGGGCGAGGAGTACGGATGGGTGACCTCCTGGAGTCTCGTGTTGCACCTCTTTTTTATTTTTTTTAATTTTTCTCTTGCTATGCGTCGTGCGGAGTCAAAGAATTCAACTCGTAAAAAAAAAAAAACAATTTGATCTTATTTTAGTTAAAATAATTTTTTTAGACGATGCCTATCGTGGGCCCCACGCGCCATGGGGATAGTGGGAATCGCGCGCCTGGGATGTAGAAGCAAAGGCATATATGAATTGTTCGCGCAAGGAATGGAGGTGCGATCATACCAGCACTATGCACCTGAATCCCATCAGGTTCGCAGCGAGCGTGCTTGGCGAGAGGAGTACCGGACGGGTGACCTCCTGGAAGTCCGTGTTGCACCTCTTTTTTATTTTTTTTAATTTTTCTCTTGCTATGCGTCGTGCGGAGTCAAAGAATTCAACTCGTAAAAAAAAAAACAATTTGATCTATTTTAGTTAAAATAATTTTTTTTAGACGATGCCTATCGTGGGCCCCACGCGCCATGGGGATAGTGGGAATCGCGCGCGGGATGTAGAAGCAAAGGCATATATGAATTGTTCGCGCAAGGAATGGAGGTGCGATCATACCAGGATGCACCTATCCCATCAGGTCGCAGCGAGCGTGTGGGCGAGAGGAGTACCGGACGGGTGACCTCCTGGAAGTCTCGTGTTGCACCTCTTTTTTATTTTTTTTAATTTTTCTCTTGCTATGCGTCGTGCGGAGTCAAAGAATTCAACTCGTAAAAAAAAAAAAACAATTTGATCTGCTATTTTAGTTAAAATAATTTTTTTAGACGATGCCTATCGTGGGCCCCACGCGCCATGGGGATAGTGGGAATCGCGCGCTGGGATGTAGAAGCAAAGGCATATATGAATTGTTCGCGCAAGGAATGGGAGGTGCGATCATACCAGGATGATGCACCGATCCCATCAGGTCGCAGCGAGCGTGCTTGGGCGAGAGGAGTACCGGACGGTGACCTCCTGGAAGTCTCGTGTTGCACCTCTTTTTTATTTTTTTTAATTTTTCTCTTGCTATGCGTCGTGCGGAGTCAAAGAATTCAACTCAAAAAAAAAAAAACAATTTGATCTGCTATTTTAGTTAAAATAATTTTTTTAGACGATGCCTATCGTGGGCCCCACGCGCCATGGGGATAGTGGGAATCGCGCGCGGGGATGTAGAAGCAAAGGCATATATGAATTGTTCGCGCAAGGAATGGAGGTGCGATCATACCATGATGCACCGATCCCATCAGGTTCGCAGCGAGCGTGCTTGGGCGAGGAGTACCGGATGGGTGACCTCCTGGAAGTCTCGTGTTGCACCTCTTTTTTATTTTTTTTAATTTTTCTCTTGCTATGCGTCGTGCGGAGTCAAAGAATTCAACTCGAAAAAAAAAAAAACAATTTGATCTGCTATTTTAGTTAAAATAATTTTTTTTAGACGATGCCTATCGTGGGCCCCACGCGCCATGGGGATAGTGGGAATCGCGCTGGGATGTAGAAGCAAAGGCATATATGAATTGTTCGCGCAAGGAATGGAGGTGCGACCATACCAGGATAATGCACCGGATCCCATCAGGTTCAGCGAGCGTGCTTGGCGAGGAGTACCGGATGGGTGACCTCCTGGAAGTCTCGTGTTGCACCTCTTTTTTATTTTTTTTAATTTTTCTCTTGCTATGCGTCGTGCGGAGTCAAAGAATTCAACTCGAAAAAAAAAAAAACAATTTGATCTGTATTTTAGTTAAAAATAATTTTTTTAGACGATGCCTATCGTGGGCCCCACGCGCCATGGGGATAGTGGGAATCGCGCGCGGGATGTAGAAGCAAAGGCATATATGAATTGTTCGCGCAAGGAATGGAGGTGCGATCATACCAGCATGATGCACCGGATTCCATCAGGTTTGCAGCGAGCGTGCTTGGGCGAGGAGTGACCTGGACTGTGACCTCCCTTTAAGTTTCCGTGTTGCACCTCTTTTTTATTTTTTTTAATTTTTCTTTTTTAGACGATGCCTACGCGCCATGGGGATAGTGGGAATCGCGCGCTGGATGTAGAAGCAAAGGCATATATGAATTGTTCGCGCAAGGAATGGAGGTGCGATCATACCAGGATGATGCACCGGATCCCATCAGGTTCGCAGTGAGCGTGCTTGGGCGAGGAGTACTGGATGGGTGACCTCCTGGAAGTCTCGTGTTGCACCTCTTTTTTATTTTTTTTAATTTTTCTCTTGCTATGCGTCGTGCGGAGTCAAAGAATTCAACTCGTAAAAAAAAAAAAACAATTTGATCTGCTATTTTAGTTAAAATAATTTTTTTTAGACGATGCCTATCGTGGCCCCACGCGCCATGGGGATAGTGGGAATCGCGCGCGGGATGTAGAAGCAAAGGCATATATGAATTGTTCGCGGAATGGAATGGAGGTGCGATCATACCAGGATTATGCACCGAATCCCATCAGGTTTAGCGAGCGTGCTTGGCGAGAGGAGTACCGGACGGTGACCTCCTGGAAGTCTCGTGTTGCACCTCTTTTTTATTTTTTTTAATTTTTCTCTTGCTATGCGTCGTGCGGAGTCAAAGAATTCAACTCGAAAAAAAAAAAAACAATTTGATCTGCTATTTTAGTTAAAATAATTTTTTTTAGACGATGCCTATCGTGGGCCCCACGCGCCATGGGGATAGTGGGAATCGCGCGGGATGTAGAAGCAAAGGCATATATGAATTGTTCGCGCAAGGAATGGAGGTGCGATCATACCAGGATGATGCACCTATCCCATCAGGTTTAGCGAGCGTGCTTGGCGAGGAGTACGGACGGTGACCTCCTGGAAGTCTCGTGTTGCACCTCTTTTTTATTTTTTTTAATTTTTCTCTTGCTATGCGTCGTGCGGAGTCAAAGAATTCAACTCGTAAAAAAAAAAAAACAATTTGATCTTATTTTAGTTAAAATAATTTTTTTAGACGATGCCTATCGTGGCCCCACGCGCCATGGGGATAGTGGGAATCGCGCGCGGGATGTAGAAGCAAAGGCATATATGAATTGTTCGCGCAAGGAATGGAGGTGCGACCATACCAGGATGATGCACCTATCCCATCAGGTTTAGCGAGCGTGCTTGGCGAGGAGTACTGGATGGGTGACCTCCTGGAAGTCTCGTGTTGCACCTCTTTTTTATTTTTTTTAATTTTTCTCTTGCTATGCGTCGTGCGGAGTCAAAGAATTCAACTCGTAAAAAAAAAAAAAACAATTTGATCTGCTATTTTAGTTAAAATAATTTTTTTTAGACGATGCCTATCGTGGGCCCCACGCGCCATGGGGATAGTGGGAATCGCGCGGGATGTAGAAGCAAAGGCATATATGAATTGTTCGCGCAAGGAATGGAGGTGCGATCATACCAGGATGATGCACCTGATCCCATCAGGTTTAGCGAGCGTGCTTGGGCGAGGAGTACTGGACGGGTGACCTCCTGGAAGTCTCGTGTTGCACCTCTTTTTTATTTTTTTTAATTTTTCTCTTGCTATGCGTCGTGCGGAGTCAAAGAATTCAACTCGTAAAAAAAAAACAATTTGATCTGCTATTTTAGTTAAAATAATTTTTTTTAGACGATGCCTATCGTGGGCCCCACGCGCCATGGGGATAGTGGGAATCGCGCGGGGGATGTAGAAGCAAAGGCATATATGAATTGTTCGCGCAAGGAATGGAGGTGCGATCATACCAGGATGATGCACCGGATCCCATCAGAACGCAGTGAGCGTGCTTGGCGAGAGGAGTACTGGACGGGTGACCTCCTGGAAGTCTCGTGTTGCACCTCTTTTTTATTTTTTTTAATTTTTCTCTTGCTATGCGTCGTGCGGAGTCAAAGAATTCAACTCAAAAAAAAAAAAACAATTTGATCTGCTATTTTAGTTAAAATAATTTTTTTTAGACGATGCCTATCGTGGGCCCACGCGCCATGGGGATAGTGGGAATCGCGCGCTGGATGTAGAAGCAAAGGCATATATGAATTGTTCGCGCAAGGAATGGAGGTGCGATCATACCAGCATATGCACCTGATCCCATCAGGTTCGCAGCGAGCGTGCTTGGCGAGGAGTACTGGACGGGTGACCTCCTGGAAGTCTCGTGTTGCACCTCTTTTTTATTTTTTTTAATTTTTCTCTTGCTATGCGTCGTGCGGAGTCAAAGAATTCAACTCGTAAAAAAAAAAAAACAATTTGATCTGCTATTTTAGTTAAAATAATTTTTTTTAGACGATGCCTATCGTGGGCCCCACGCGCCATGGGGATAGTGGGAATCGCGCGGGGATGTGAAGCAAAGGCATATATGAATTGTTCGCGCAAGGAATGGAGGTGCGACCATACCAGCACTATGCACCTAATCCCATCAGGTCGCAGCGAGCGTGCTTGGGCGAGAGGAGTACCGGACGGGTGACCTCCTGGAAGTCCTCGTGTTGCACCTCTTTTTTATTTTTTTTAATTTTTCTCTTGCTATGCGTCGTGCGGAGTCAAAGAATTCAAACTAAAAAAAAAAACAATTTGATCTGCTATTTTAGTTAAAATAATTTTTTTAGACGATGCCTATCGTGGGCCCCACGCGCCATGGGGATAGTGGGAATCGCGCGGGATGTAGAAGCAAAGGCATATATGAATTGTTCGCGCAAGGAATGGAGGTGCGATCATACCAGGATGATGCACCGGATCCCATCAGGTTCGCAGCGAGCGTGCTTGGGCGAGGAGTACGGACGGGTGACCTCCTGGAAGTCTCGTGTTGCACCTCTTTTTTATTTTTTTTAATTTTTCTCTTGCTATGCGTCGTGCCGGAGTCAAAGAATTCAACTCGTAAAAAAAAAAAAACAATTTGATCTGCTATTTTAGTTAAAATAATTTTTTTAGACGATGCCTATCGTGGGCCACGCGCCATGGGGATAGTGGGAATCGCGCGCGGGGATGTAGAAGCAAAGGCATATATGAATTGTTCGCAAGGAATGGAGGTGCGATCATACCAGGATGATGCACCGATCCCATCAGGTTTTAGCGAGCGTGCTTGGGCGAGAGGAGTACGGACGGTGACCTCCTGGAAGTCTCGTGTTGCACCTCTTTTTTATTTTTTTTAATTTTTCTCTTGCTATGCGTCGTGCGGAGTCAAAGAATTCAACTAAAAAAAAAAAAACAATTTGATCTGCTATTTTAGTTAAAATAATTTTTTTAGACGATGCCTATCGTGGGCCCCACGCGCCATGGGGATAGTGGGAATCGCGCGCGGGGATGTAGAAGCAAAGGCATATATGAATTGTTCGCGCAAGGAATGGAGGTGCGACCATACCAGGATGATGCACGGATCCCATCAGGTTTTTAGCGAGCGTGCTTGGCGAGAGGAGTACCGGATGGGTGACCTCCTGGAAGTCTCGTGTTGCACCTCTTTTTTATTTTTTTTAATTTTTCTCTTGCTATGCGTCGTGCGGAGTCAAAGAATTCAACTCGTAAAAAAAAAAACAATTTGATCTTATTTTAGTTAAAAATAATTTTTTTTAGACGATGCCTATCGTGGGCCCACGCGCCATGGGGATAGTGGGAATCGCGCGCGGGGATGTAGAAGCAAAGGCATATATGAATTGTTCGCGCAAGGAATGGAGGTGCGATCATACCAGCACTATGCACCGATCCCATCAGGTCGCAGCGAGCGTGCTTGGCGAGGAGTACTGGACGGGTGACCTCCTGGAAGTCCTCGTGTTGCACCTCTTTTTTATTTTTTTTAATTTTTCTCTTGCTATGCGTCGTGCGGAGTCAAAGAATTCAACTAAAAAAAAAAAAACAATTTGATCTGCTATTTTAGTTAAAAATAATTTTTTTTAGACGATGCCTATCGTGGGCCCCACGCGCCATGGGGATAGTGGGAACGCGCGCGGGGATGTAGAAGCAAAGGCATATATGAATTGTTCGCGCAAGGAATGGAGGTGCGATCATACCAGGATGATGCACCGGATCCCATCAGAACTTCAGCGAGCGTGCTTGGGCGAGAGGAGTACTGGACGGGTGACCTCCTGGAAGTCTCGTGTTGCACCTCTTTTTTATTTTTTTTAATTTTTCTCTTGCTATGCGTCGTGCGGAGTCAAAGAATTCAACTCAAAAAAAAAAAAACAATTTGATCTGCTATTTTAGTTAAAATAATTTTTTTTAGACGATGCCTATCGTGGGCCCCACGCGCCATGGGGATAGTGGGAATCGCGCGCTGGGATGTAGAAGCAAAGGCATATATGAATTGTTCGCGCAAGGAATGGAGGTGCGATCATACCAGGATGATGCACCGGATCCCATCAGGTTCGCAGCGAGCGTGCTTGGCGAGAGGAGTACCGGACGGGTGACCTCCTGGAAGTCTCGTGTTGCACCTCTTTTTTATTTTTTTTAATTTTTCTCTTGCTATGCGTCGTGCGGAGTCAAAGAATTCAACTCGAAAAAAAAAAACAATTTGATCTTATTTTAGTTAAAATAATTTTTTTTAGACGATGCCTATCGTGGGCCCCACGCGCCATGGGGATAGTGGGAATCGCGCCGCGGATGTAGAAGCAAAGGCATATATGAATTGTTCGCGCAAGGAATGGAGGTGCGACCATACCAGGTGATGCACCGATCCCATCAGGTTTTAGCGAGCGTGCTTGGGCGAGGAGTACTGGATGGGTGACCTCCTGGAAGTCTCTCGTGTTGCACCTCTTTTTTATTTTTTTTAATTTTTCTCTTGCTATGCGTCGTGCGGAGTCAAAGAATTCAACTCGTAAAAAAAAAAAAACAATTTGATCTGCTATTTTAGTTAAAAATAATTTTTTTTAGACGATGCCTATCGTGGGCCCCACGCGCCATGGGGATAGTGGGAATCGCGCGGGGATGTAGAAGCAAAGGCATATATGAATTGTTCGCGCAAGGAATGGAGGTGCGACCATACCAGGATATGCACCGATCCCATCAGGTTTAGTGCGAGCGTGCTTGGCGAGAGGAGTACGGACGGGTGACCTCCTGGAAGTCCTCGTGTTGCACCTCTTTTTTATTTTTTTTAATTTTTCTCTTGCTATGCGTCGTGCGGAGTCAAAGAATTCAACTCGAAAAAAAAAAAACAATTTGATCTGCTATTTTAGTTAAAATAATTTTTTTTAGACGATGCCTATCGTGGGCCCCACGCGCCATGGGGATAGTGGGAATCGCGCCGGGATGTAGAAGCAAAGGCATATATGAATTGTTCGCGCAAGGAATGGAGGTGCGATCATACCAGGATGATGCACCTAATCCCATCAGGTTAGCAGTGAGCGTGCTTGGGCGAGGAGTACTGGACGGGTGACCTCCTGGAAGTCTCGTGTTGCACCTCTTTTTTATTTTTTTTAATTTTTCTCTTGCTATGCGTCGTGCGGAGTCAAAGAATTCAACTCTAAAAAAAAAAAACAATTTGATCTATTTTAGTTAAAATAATTTTTTTTAGACGATGCCTATCGTGGGCCCCACGCGCCATGGGGATAGTGGGAATCGCGCCTGGGATGTAGAAGCAAAGGCATATATGAATTGTTCGCGCAAGGAATGGAGTGTGCGACCATACCAGGATGATGCACCGGATCCCATCAGGTTTAGCGAGCGTGCTTGGCGAGGAGTACCGGACGGTGACCTCCTGGAAGTCTCGTGTTGCACCTCTTTTTTATTTTTTTTAATTTTTCTCTTGCTATGCGTCGTGCGGAGTCAAAGAATTCAACTCAAAAAAAAAAAAAAACAATTTGATCTGCTATTTTAGTTAAAAATAATTTTTTTTAGACGATGCCTATCGTGGGCCCCACGCGCCATGGGGATAGTGGGAATCGCGTTGGATGTAGAAGCAAAGGCATATATGAATTGTTCGCGCAAGGAATGGAGGTGCGATCATACCAGGACTATGCACCTAATCCCATCAGGTTCGCAGTGAGCGTGCTTGGGCGAGGAGTACGGACGGGTGACCTCCTGGAAGTCTCGTGTTGCACCTCTTTTTTATTTTTTTTAATTTTTCTCTTGCTATGCGTCGTGCGGAGTCAAAGAATTCAACTCGTAAAAAAAAAAAAACAATTTGATCTGCTATTTTAGTTAAATAATTTTTTTTAGACGATGCCTATCGTGGGCCCACGCGCCATGGGGATAGTGGGAATCGCGCGCTGGGATGTAGAAGCAAAGGCATATATGAATTGTTCGCGCAAGGAATGGGAGGTGCGACCATACCAGGATGCACCTATCCCATCAGGTTTAGCGAGCGTGCTTGGGCGAGGAGTACCGGACGGTGACCTCCTGGAAGTCTCGTGTTGCACCTCTTTTTTATTTTTTTTAATTTTTCTCTTGCTATGCGTCGTGCGGAGTCAAAGAATTCAACTCGTAAAAAAAAAAAACAATTTGATCTGCTATTTTAGTTAAAAATAATTTTTTTTAGACGATGCCTATCGTGGGCCCCACGCGCCATGGGGATAGTGGGAATCGCGCGCGGGGATGTAGAAGCAAAGGCATATATGAATTGTTCGCGCAAGGAATGGAGGTGCGATCATACCAGGATGATGCACCGGATCCCATCAGGTTTCAGTGAGCGTGCTTGGGCGAGAGGAGTACGGACGGGTGACCTCCTGGAAGTCCTCGTGTTGCACCTCTTTTTTATTTTTTTTAATTTTTCTCTTGCTATGCGTCGTGCGGAGTCAAAGAATTCAACTCAAAAAAAAAAAAACAATTTGATCTGTATTTTAGTTAAAATAATTTTTTTTAGACGATGCCTATCGTGGGCCCCACGCGCCATGGGGATAGTGGGAATCGCGCCGGGGATGTAGAAGCAAAGGCATATATGAATTGTTCGCGCAAGGAATGGAGGTGCGACCATACCAGGATGCACCATCCTCCCATCAGGTTTAGCGAGCGTGCTTGGCGAGGAGTACTGGACGGGTGACCTCCTGGAAGTCTCGTGTTGCACCTCTTTTTTATTTTTTTTAATTTTTCTCTTGCTATGCGTCGTGCGGGAGTCAAAGAATTCAACTCTAAAAAAAAAAAACAATTTGATCTGCTATTTTAGTTAAAATAATTTTTTTTAGACGATGCCTATCGTGGGCCCCACGCGCCATGGGGATAGTGGGAATCGCGCTGGGGATGTAGAAGCAAAGGCATATATGAATTGTTCGCGCAAGGAATGGAGGTGCGATCATACCAGGATGATGCACCGATCCCATCAGGTTTTAGCGAGCGTGCTTGCGAGAGGAGTACTGGATGGGTGACCTCCTGGAAGTCTCGTGTTGCACCTCTTTTTTATTTTTTTTAATTTTTCTCTTGCTATGCGTCGTGCGGAGTCAAAGAATTCAACTCGTAAAAAAAAAAAAACAATTTGATCTGCTATTTTAGTTAAAATAATTTTTTTTAGACGATGCCTATCGTGGGCCCCACGCGCCATGGGGATAGTGGGAATCGCGCGCGGGATGTAGAAGCAAAGGCATATATGAATTGTTCGCGCAAGGAATGGAGGTGCGACCATACCAGGATGATGCACCGGATCCCATCAGGTTTGCAGCGAGCGTGCTTGGGCGAGGAGTACGGACGGGTGACCTCCTGGAAGTCTCCGTGTTGCACCTCTTTTTTATTTTTTTTAATTTTTCTCTTGCTATGCGTCGTGCGGAGTCAAAGAATTCAACTCGTAAAAAAAAAAAACAATTTGATCTGCTATTTTAGTTAAAATAATTTTTTTAGACGATGCCTATCGTGGGCCCCACGCGCCATGGGGATAGTGGGAATCGCGCGCTGGGATGTAGAAGCAAAGGCATATATGAATTGTTCGCGCAAGGAATGGAGGTGCGATCATACCAGGATATGCACCGATCCCATCAGGTTTCAGCGAGCGTGCTTGGGCGAGAGGAGTACCGGACGGGTGACCTCCTGGAAGTCCTCGTGTTGCACCTCTTTTTTATTTTTTTTAATTTTTCTCTTGCTATGCGTCGTGCGGAGTCAAAGAATTCAACTCAAAAAAAAAAAAAACAATTTGATCTTATTTTAGTTAAAATAATTTTTTTTAGACGATGCCTATCGTGGGCCCCACGCGCCATGGGGATAGTGGGAATCGCGCGCGGGGATGTAGAAGCAAAGGCATATATGAATTGTTCGCGCAAGGAATGGAGGTGCGACCATACCAGGATGATGCACCTATCCCATCAGGTCGCAGCGAGCGTGCTTGGGCGAGGAGTACTGGATGGTGACCTCCTGGAAGTCTCGTGTTGCACCTCTTTTTTATTTTTTTTAATTTTTCTCTTGCTATGCGTCGTGCGGAGTCAAAGAATTCAACTCGTAAAAAAAAAAACAATTTGATCTGCTATTTTAGTTAAAATAATTTTTTTTAGACGATGCCTATCGTGGGCCCCACGCGCCATGGGGATAGTGGGAATCGCGCGCCGGGATGTAGAAGCAAAGGCATATATGAATTGTTCGCGCAAGGAATGGAGGTGCGACCATACCAGGATGATGCACCGGATCCCATCAGGTTTCGCAGCGTGCTTGGGCGAGAGAGTAGGATGGGTGACCTCCTGGAAGTCCTCGTGTTGCACCTCTTTTTTATTTTTTTTAATTTTTCTCTTGCTATGCGTCGTGCGGAGTCAAAGAATTCAACTCTAAAAAAAAAAAAACAATTTGATCTGCTATTTTAGTTAAAATAATTTTTTTTAGACGATGCCTATCGTGGGCCCACGCGCCATGGGGATAGTGGGAATCGCGCCGGGGATGTAGAAGCAAAGGCATATATGAATTGTTCGCAAGGAATGGAGGTGCGACCATACCAGGACTAATGCACCATCCCATCAGGTTTCGCAGCGAGCGTGCTTGGGCGAGAGGAGTATGGACGGTGACCTCCTGGAAGTCTCGTGTTGCACCTCTTTTTTATTTTTTTTAATTTTTCTCTTGCTATGCGTCGTGCTGGAGTCAAAGAATTCAACTCGAAAAAAAAAAACAATTTGATCTGCTATTTTAGTTAAAAATAATTTTTTTTAGACGATGCCTATCGTGGGCCCCACGCGCCATGGGGATAGTGGGAATCGCGCGGGGATGTAGAAGCAAAGGCATATATGAATTGTTCGCGCAAGGAATGGAGGTGCGATCATACCAGGATAATGCACCGAATCCCATCAGGTTTAGTGAGCGTGCTTGGGCGAGAGGAGTACGGACGGGTGACCTCCTGGAAGTCTCGTGTTGCACCTCTTTTTTATTTTTTTTAATTTTTCTCTTGCTATGCGTCGTGCGGAGTCAAAGAATTCAACTCGAAAAAAAAAAACAATTTGATCTGCTATTTTAGTTAAAATAATTTTTTTAGACGATGCCTATCGTGGGCCCCACGCGCCATGGGGATAGTGGGAATCGCGCGCGGGATGTAGAAGCAAAGGCATATATGAATTGTTCGCGCAAGGAATGGAGGTGCGATCATACCAGGATGATGCACCGGATCCCAT
The DNA here is from genome assembly GCA_030441495.1 of Dalbergia oliveri. NCBI lineage: Eukaryota > Viridiplantae > Streptophyta > Magnoliopsida > Fabales > Fabaceae > Dalbergia > Dalbergia oliveri. The sequence continues at coordinate 22,721,472 of JAMLFY010000012.1, forward strand.
CAGGTTTAGCGAGCGTGCTTGGCGAGAGGAGTACTGGATGGGTGACCTCCTGGAAGTCTCGTGTTGCACCTCTTTTTTATTTTTTTTAATTTTTCTCTTGCTATGCGTCGTGCGGAGTCAAAGAATTCAACTCGTAAAAAAAAAAACAATTTGATCTGTATTTTAGTTAAAAATTTTTTTTAGACGATGCCTATCGTGGGCCCCACGCGCCATGGGGATAGTGGGAATCGCGCCTGGGATGTAGAAGCAAAGGCATATATGAATTGTTCGCGCAAGGAATGGAGGTGCGATCATACCAGGATATGCACCTGAATCCCATCAGGTTTAGCGAGCGTGCTTGGGCGAGGAGTACCGGACGGTGACCTCCTGGAAGTCTCGTGTTGCACCTCTTTTTTATTTTTTTTAATTTTTCTCTTGCTATGCGTCGTGCGGAGTCAAAGAATTCAACTCGTAAAAAAAAAAAAACAATTTGATCTGCTATTTTAGTTAAAATAATTTTTTTTAGACGATGCCTATCGTGGGCCCCACGCGCCATGGGGATAGTGGGAATCGCGCGCGGGGATGTAGAAGCAAAGGCATATATGAATTGTTCGCGCAAGGAATGGCAGGTGCGATCATACCAGGATGATGCACCGGATCCCATCAGGTTTAGCGAGCGTGCTTGGGCGAGGAGTACTGGACGGGTGACCTCCTGGAAGTCTCGTGTTGCACCTCTTTTTTATTTTTTTTAATTTTTCTCTTGCTATGCGTCGTGCGGAGTCAAAGAATTCAACTCGAAAAAAAAAAAACAATTTGATCTGCTATTTTAGTTAAAATAATTTTTTTTAGACGATGCCTATCGTGGGCCCACGCGCCATGGGGATAGTGGGAATCGCGCCGGGGATGTAGAAGCAAAGGCATATATGAATTGTTCGCGCAAGGAATGGAGGTGCGATCATACCAGGATGATGCACCTAATCCCATCAGGTTCGCAGTGAGCGTGCTTGGGCGAGAGGAGTACTGGACGGGTGACCTCCTGGAAGTCTCGTGTTGCACCTCTTTTTTATTTTTTTTAATTTTTCTCTTGCTATGCGTCGTGCGGAGTCAAAGAATTCAACTCGTAAAAAAAAAAAAACAATTTGATCTGCTATTTTAGTTAAAATAATTTTTTTTAGACGATGCCTATCGTGGGCCACGCGCCATGGGGATAGTGGGAATCGCGCGCGGGATGTAGAAGCAAAGGCATATATGAATTGTTCGCGCAAGGAATGGAGGTGCGATCATACCAGGATGATGCATGAATCCCATCAGGTTTGCAGTGAGCGTGCTTGGGCGAGGAGTACCTGGACGGGTGACCTCCTGGAAGTCTCGTGTTGCACCTCTTTTTTATTTTTTTTAATTTTTCTCTTGCTATGCGTCGTGCGGAGTCAAAGAATTCAACTCGTAAAAAAAAAAAAACAATTTGATCTGCTATTTTAGTTAAAAATAATTTTTTTTAGACGATGCCTATCGTGGGCCCCACGCGCCATGGGGATAGTGGGAATCGCGCGCGGGGATGTAGAAGCAAAGGCATATATGAATTGTTCGCGCAAGGAATGGGAGGTGCGATCATACCAGGATGATGCACCGGATCCCATCAGGTTTAGCGAGCGTGCTTGGCGAGAGGAGTACGGACGGGTGACCTCCTGGAAGTCTCGTGTTGCACCTCTTTTTTATTTTTTTTAATTTTTCTCTTGCTATGCGTCGTGCGGAGTCAAAGAATTCAACTCAAAAAAAAAAAAACAATTTGATCTGCTATTTTAGTTAAAATAATTTTTTTTAGACGATGCCTATCGTGGGCCCCACGCGCCATGGGGATAGTGGGAATCGCGCGCCTGGATGTAGAAGCAAAGGCATATATGAATTGTTCGCGCAAGGAATGGAGGTGCGATCATACCAGGATGATGCACCGGATCCCATCAGGTTTCAGCGAGCGTGCTTGGCGAGGAGTACGGATGGGTGACCTCCTGGAAGTCTCGTGTTGCACCTCTTTTTTATTTTTTTTAATTTTTCTCTTGCTATGCGTCGTGCGGAGTCAAAGAATTCAACTCGTAAAAAAAAAAACAATTTGATCTGCTATTTTAGTTAAAATAATTTTTTTTAGACGATGCCTATCGTGGGCCCCACGCGCCATGGGGATAGTGGGAATCGCGCGCGGGGATGTAGAAGCAAAGGCATATATGAATTGTTCGCGCAAGGAATGGAGGTGCGATCATACCAGGATGATGCACCTATCCCATCAGGTTTTAGCGAGCGTGCTTGGCGAGAGGAGTACCGGACGGGTGACCTCCTGGAAGTCTCGTGTTGCACCTCTTTTTTATTTTTTTTAATTTTTCTCTTGCTATGCGTCGTGCGGAGTCAAAGAATTCAACTCGAAAAAAAAAAAACAATTTGATCTGCTATTTTAGTTAAAATAATTTTTTTTAGACGATGCCTATCGTGGGCCCCACGCGCCATGGGGATAGTGGGAATCGCGCTGGATGTAGAAGCAAAGGCATATATGAATTGTTCGCGCAAGGAATGGAGGTGCGATCATACCAGGACTATGCACCGAATCCCATCAGGTTCGCAGCGAGCGTGCTTGGCGAGAGGAGTACCGGACGGGTGACCTCCTGGGAGTCTCGTGTTGCACCTCTTTTTTATTTTTTTTAATTTTTCTCTTGCTATGCGTCGTGCGGAGTCAAAGAATTCAACTCGTAAAAAAAAAAAAACAATTTGATCTGCTATTTTAGTTAAAATAATTTTTTTTAGACGATGCCTATCGTGGGCCCCACGCGCCATGGGGATAGTGGGAATCGCGCGCGGGGATGTAGAAGCAAAGGCATATATGAATTGTTCGCAAGGAATGGAGGTGCGATCATACCAGGATGATGCATCGGATCCCATCAGGTTTGCAGTGAGCGTGCTTGGGCGAGGAGTACCGGACGGGTGACCTCCTGGAAGTCTCGTGTTGCACCTCTTTTTTATTTTTTTTAATTTTTCTCTTGCTATGCGTCGTGCGGAGTCAAAGAATTCAACTCTAAAAAAAAAAAACAATTTGATCTGCTATTTTAGTTAAAATAATTTTTTTTAGACGATGCCTATCGTGGGCCCCACGCGCCATGGGGATAGTGGGAATCGCGCCGGGGATGTAGAAGCAAAGGCATATATGAATTGTTCGCGCAAGGAATGGAGGTGCGACCATACCAGGATGATGCACCGAATCCCATCAGGTTTAGTGAGCGAGCGTGCTTGGGCGAGGAGTACTGGACGGGTGACCTCCTGGAAGTCTCTCGTGTTGCACCTCTTTTTTATTTTTTTTAATTTTTCTCTTGCTATGCGTCGTGCGGAGTCAAAGAATTCAACTCGAAAAAAAAAAAAACAATTTGATCTGCTATTTTAGTTAAAATAATTTTTTTTAGACGATGCCTATCGTGGGCCCCACGCGCCATGGGGATAGTGGGAATCGCGCGCGGGGATGTAGAAGCAAAGGCATATATGAATTGTTCGCGCAAGGAATGGAGGTGCGACCATACCAGGATGCATGCATAATCCCATCAGAACTTCGCAGTGAGCGTGCTTGGGCGAGGAGTACTGGACGGTGACCTCCTGGAAGTCCTCGTGTTGCACCTCTTTTTTATTTTTTTTAATTTTTCTCTTGCTATGCGTCGTGCGGAGTCAAAGAATTCAACTCGAAAAAAAAAAAAACAATTTGATCTGCTATTTTAGTTAAAATAATTTTTTTAGACGATGCCTATCGTGGGCCCCACGCGCCATGGGGATAGTGGGAATCGCGCGGGGATGTAGAAGCAAAGGCATATATGAATTGTTCGCGCAAGGAATGGAGGTGCGATCATACCAGGATATGCACCTAATCCCATCAGGTTTCGCAGCGAGCGTGCTTGGGCGAGAGTACTGGACGGGTGACCTCCTGGAAGTCCTCGTGTTGCACCTCTTTTTTATTTTTTTTAATTTTTCTCTTGCTATGCGTCGTGCGGAGTCAAAGAATTCAACTCGTAAAAAAAAAAAAACAATTTGATCTGCTATTTTAGTTAAAATAATTTTTTTAGACGATGCCTATCGTGGGCCCCACGCGCCATGGGGATAGTGGGAATCGCGCGCGGGATGTAGAAGCAAAGGCATATATGAATTGTTCGCGCAAGGAATGGAGGTGCGATCATACCAGGATGATGCACCGAATCCCATCAGGTTTAGCGAGCGTGCTTGGCGAGAGGAGTACTGGACGGGTGACCTCCTGGAAGTCCTCGTGTTGCACCTCTTTTTTATTTTTTTTAATTTTTCTCTTGCTATGCGTCGTGCGGAGTCAAAGAATTCAACTCTAAAAAAAAAAAACAATTTGATCTGCTATTTTAGTTAAAATAATTTTTTTTAGACGATGCCTATCGTGGGCCCCACGCGCCATGGGGATAGTGGGAATCGCGGCGGGGATGTAGAAGCAAAGGCATATATGAATTGTTCGCGCAAGGAATGGAGGTGCGACCATACCAGGATATGCACCGGATCCCATCAGGTTCGCAGCGAGCGTGCTTGGGCGAGGAGTACTGGATGGGTGACCTCCTGGAGTCTCGTGTTGCACCTCTTTTTTATTTTTTTTAATTTTTCTCTTGCTATGCGTCGTGCGGAGTCAAAGAATTCAACTCGTAAAAAAAAAAAAACAATTTGATCTGCTATTTTAGTTAAAATAATTTTTTTTAGACGATGCCTATCGTGGGCCCCACGCGCCATGGGGATAGTGGGAATCGCGCGCTGGGATGTAGAAGCAAAGGCATATATGAATTGTTCGCGCAAGGAATGGAGGTGCGACCATACCAGGATGATGCACCGAATCCCATCAGGTTTTAGCGAGCGTGCTTGGGCGAGAGGAGTACTGGACGGGTGACCTCCTGGAAGTCCTCGTGTTGCACCTCTTTTTTATTTTTTTTAATTTTTCTCTTGCTATGCGTCGTGCGGAGTCAAAGAATTCAACTCGAAAAAAAAAAAACAATTTGATCTGCTATTTTAGTTAAAATAATTTTTTTTAGACGATGCCTATCGTGGGCCCCACGCGCCATGGGGATAGTGGGAATCGCGCGCGGGGATGTAGAAGCAAAGGCATATATGAATTGTTCGCGCAAGGAATGGAGGTGCGACCATACCAGGATTATGCACCGATCCCATCAGGTCGCAGCGAGCGTGCTTGGCGAGAGGAGTACGGACGGGTGACCTCCTGGAAGTCTCGTGTTGCACCTCTTTTTTATTTTTTTTAATTTTTCTCTTGCTATGCGTCGTGCGGAGTCAAAGAATTCAACTCTAAAAAAAAAAAACAATTTGATCTGCTATTTTAGTTAAAATAATTTTTTTTAGACGATGCCTATCGTGGGCCCCACGCGCCATGGGGATAGTGGGAATCGCGCTGGGATGTAGAAGCAAAGGCATATATGAATTGTTCGCGCAAGGAATGGGAGGTGCGATCATACCAGGATGATGCACGGATCCCATCAGGTTCGCAGCGAGCGTGCTTGGGCGAGGAGTACGGACGGTGACCTCCTGGAGTCTCGTGTTGCACCTCTTTTTTATTTTTTTTAATTTTTCTCTTGCTATGCGTCGTGCGGAGTCAAAGAATTCAACTCGAAAAAAAAAAAACAATTTGATCTTATTTTAGTTAAAAATAATTTTTTTTAGACGATGCCTATCGTGGGCCCCACGCGCCATGGGGATAGTGGGAATCGCGCTTGGGATGTAGAAGCAAAGGCATATATGAATTGTTCGCGCAAGGAATGGAGGTGCGATCATACCAGGATTATGCACTAATCCCATCAGGTTCGCAGTGAGCGTGCTTGGCGAGAGGAGTACTGGACGGGTGACCTCCTGGAAGTCTCGTGTTGCACCTCTTTTTTATTTTTTTTAATTTTTCTCTTGCTATGCGTCGTGCGGAGTCAAAGAATTCAACTCGTAAAAAAAAAAAAACAATTTGATCTGCTATTTTAGTTAAAATAATTTTTTTTAGACGATGCCTATCGTGGCCCCACGCGCCATGGGGATAGTGGGAATCGCGCTTGGGGATGTAGAAGCAAAGGCATATATGAATTGTTCGCGCAAGGAATGGGAGGTGCGATCATACCAGGATGATGCACCGAATCCCATCAGGTTTGCAGCGAGCGTGCTTGGGCGAGGAGTACCGGACGGTGACCTCCTGGAAGTCCTCGTGTTGCACCTCTTTTTTATTTTTTTTAATTTTTCTCTTGCTATGCGTCGTGCGGAGTCAAAGAATTCAACTCAAAAAAAAAAAAAACAATTTGATCTTATTTTAGTTAAAATAATTTTTTTAGACGATGCCTATCGTGGGCCCACGCGCCATGGGGATAGTGGGAATCGCGCGCCTGGATGTAGAAGCAAAGGCATATATGAATTGTTCGCGCAAGGAATGGAGGTGCGACCATACCAGGATGATGCACCTATCCCATCAGGTTTTAGCGAGCGTGCTTGGCGAGAGGAGTACCTGGACGGGTGACCTCCTGGAAGTCTCGTGTTGCACCTCTTTTTTATTTTTTTTAATTTTTCTCTTGCTATGCGTCGTGCGGAGTCAAAGAATTCAACTCGAAAAAAAAAAAACAATTTGATCTGCTATTTTAGTTAAAATAATTTTTTTTAGACGATGCCTATCGTGGGCCCCACGCGCCATGGGGATAGTGGGAATCGCGCGCGGGGATGTAGAAGCAAAGGCATATATGAATTGTTCGCGCAAGGAATGGAGGTGCGATCATACCAGGATGATGCACCGATCCCATCAGGTTTAGCGAGCGTGCTTGGGCGAGGAGTACTGGACGGGTGACCTCCTGGAAGTCTCGTGTTGCACCTCTTTTTTATTTTTTTTAATTTTTCTCTTGCTATGCGTCGTGCGGAGTCAAAGAATTCAACTCGAAAAAAAAAAAAACAATTTGATCTGCTATTTTAGTTAAAATAATTTTTTTTAGACGATGCCTATCGTGGGCCCCACGCGCCATGGGGATAGTGGGAATCGCGCGCTGGATGTAGAAGCAAAGGCATATATGAATTGTTCGCGCAAGGAATGGAGGTGCGACCATACCAGGATGATGCACCGAATCCCATCAGGTTTAGCGAGCGTGCTTGGGCGAGAGAGTACGGATGGGTGACCTCCTGGAAGTCGTGTTGCACCTCTTTTTTATTTTTTTTAATTTTTCTCTTGCTATGCGTCGTGCGGAGTCAAAGAATTCAACTCTAAAAAAAAAAAAACAATTTGATCTGCTATTTTAGTTAAAAATAATTTTTTTTAGACGATGCCTATCGTGGGCCCCACGCGCCATGGGGATAGTGGGAATCGCGCGCCGGGGATGTAGAAGCAAAGGCATATATGAATTGTTCGCGCAAGGAATGGGAGGTGCGACCATACCAGGATGCACCATTCCCATCAGAACGCAGCGAGCGTGCTTGGGCGAGAGTACCGGACGGTGACCTCCTGGAAGTCTCGTGTTGCACCTCTTTTTTATTTTTTTTAATTTTTCTCTTGCTATGCGTCGTGCGGAGTCAAAGAATTCAACTCGGAAAAAAAAAAAAACAATTTGATCTGCTATTTTAGTTAAATAATTTTTTTTAGACGATGCCTATCGTGGGCCCCACGCGCCATGGGGATAGTGGGAATCGCGCGCGGGGATGTAGAAGCAAAGGCATATATGAATTGTTCGCGCAAGGAATGGAGGTGCGACCATACCAGGATGCACCTACCCATCAGGTTTCGCAGTGAGCGTGCTTGGGCGAGAGGAGTACTGGACGGGTGACCTCCTGGAAGTCTTCGTGTTGCACCTCTTTTTTATTTTTTTTAATTTTTCTCTTGCTATGCGTCGTGCGGAGTCAAAGAATTCAACTCGAAAAAAAAAAAAACAATTTGATCTGCTATTTTAGTTAAAATAATTTTTTTTAGACGATGCCTATCGTGGGCCCCACGCGCCATGGGGATAGTGGGATCGCGCGCTGGGATGTAGAAGCAAAGGCATATATGAATTGTTCGCGCAAGGAATGGAGGTGCGATCATACCAGGATGATGCACCGAATCCCATCAGGTTTGCAGCGAGCGTGCTTGGCGAGGAGTACCGGACGGGTGACCTCCTGGAAGTCTCGTGTTGCACCTCTTTTTTATTTTTTTTAATTTTTCTCTTGCTATGCGTCGTGCGGAGTCAAAGAATTCAACTCGAAAAAAAAAACAATTTGATCTTATTTTAGTTAAAATAATTTTTTTAGACGATGCCTATCGTGGGCCCCACGCGCCATGGGGATAGTGGGAATCGCGCGCGGGGATGTAGAAGCAAAGGCATATATGAATTGTTCGCGCAAGGAATGGAGGTGCGACCATACCATATGCACTTGATCCCATCAGGTTCGCAGTGAGCGTGCTTGGGCGAGGAGTACCTGGACGGTGACCTCCTGGAAGTCTCTCGTGTTGCACCTCTTTTTTATTTTTTTTAATTTTTCTCTTGCTATGCGTCGTGCGGAGTCAAAGAATTCAACTCTAAAAAAAAAAACAATCTGCTATTTTAGTTAAAAATAATTTTTTTTAGACGATGCCTATCGTGGGCCCACGCGCCATGGGGATAGTGGGAATCGCGCGCCGGGATGTAGAAGCAAAGGCATATATGAATTGTTCGCGCAAGGAATGGAGGTGCGATCATACCAGGACTATGCACCATCCCATCAGGTTTCAGTGAGCGTGCTTGGCGAGGAGTACCGGACGGGTGACCTCCTGGAAGTCTCGTGTTGCACCTCTTTTTTATTTTTTTTAATTTTTCTCTTGCTATGCGTCGTGCGGAGTCAAAGAATTCAACTCTAAAAAAAAAAAAACAATTTGATCTGCTATTTTAGTTAAAATAATTTTTTTAGACGATGCCTATCGTGGGCCCCACGCGCCATGGGGATAGTGGGAATCGCGCGCTGGGATGTAGAAGCAAAGGCATATATGAATTGTTCGCGCAAGGAATGGAGGTGCGACCATACCAGGATGATGCACCAATCCCATCAGGTTCGCAGTGAGCGTGCTTGGGAGAGGAGTACCGGACGGGTGACCTCCTGGAGTCCTCGTGTTGCACCTCTTTTTTATTTTTTTTAATTTTTCTCTTGCTATGCGTCGTGCGGAGTCAAAGAATTCAACAAAAAAAAAACAATTTGATCTGTATTTTAGTTAAAATAATTTTTTTTAGACGATGCCTATCGTGGGCCCCACGCGCCATGGGGATAGTGGGAATCGCGCGCGGGGATGTAGAAGCAAAGGCATATATGAATTGTTCGCGCAAGGAATGGAGGTGCGATCATACCAGGATGATGCACCTATCCCATCAGGTTCCAGTGAGCGTGCTTGGCGAGGAGTACTGGATGGGTGACCTCCTGGAAGTCTCGTGTTGCACCTCTTTTTTATTTTTTTTAATTTTTCTCTTGCTATGCGTCGTGCGGAGTCAAAGAATTCAACTCGAAAAAAAAAAAAACAATTTGATCTGCTATTTTAGTTAAAATAATTTTTTTTACGATGCCTATCGTGGGCCCCACGCGCCATGGGGATAGTGGGAATCGCGCGCGGGGATGTAGAAGCAAAGGCATATATGAATTGTTCGCGCAAGGAATGGAGGTGCGATCATACCAGGATGATGCACCATCCCATCAGGTTTAGCGAGCGTGCTTGGGCGAGGAGTACTGGACGGGTGACCTCCTGGAAGTCTCGTGTTGCACCTCTTTTTTATTTTTTTTAATTTTTCTCTTGCTATGCGTCGTGCGGAGTCAAAGAATTCAACTCGTAAAAAAAAAAAAACAATTTGATCTGCTATTTTAGTTAAAAAATTTTTTTTAGACGATGCCTATCGTGGGCCCCACGCGCCATGGGGATAGTGGGAATCGCGCGGGGATGTAGAAGCAAAGGCATATATGAATTGTTCGCGCAAGGAATGGAGGTGCGATCATACCAGGATGCACCAATCCCATCAGGTTTGCAGTGAGCGTGCTTGGGCGAGGAGTATGGGTGACCTCCTGGAAGTCTCGTGTTGCACCTCTTTTTTATTTTTTTTAATTTTTCTCTTGCTATGCGTCGTGCGGAGTCAAAGAATTCAACTCGTAAAAAAAAAAAACAATTTGATCTTATTTTAGTTAAAATAATTTTTTTTAGACGATGCCTATCGTGGGCCCCACGCGCCATGGGATAGTGGGAATCGCGCTGGGATGTAGAAGCAAAGGCATATATGAATTGTTCGCGCAAGGAATGGAGGTGCGATCATACCAGGATGATGCACCCTAATCCCATCAGGTTTTAGCGAGCGTGCTTGGCGAGGAGTACCGGACGGTGACCTCCTGGAAGTCTCCGTGTTGCACCTCTTTTTTATTTTTTTTAATTTTTCTCTTGCTATGCGTCGTGCGGAGTCAAAGAATTCAACTCTAAAAAAAAAAAACAATTTGATCTGCTATTTTAGTTAAAATAATTTTTTTAGACGATGCCTATCGTGGGCCCCACGCGCCATGGGGATAGTGGGAATCGCGCGCTGGGATGTAGAAGCAAAGGCATATATGAATTGTTCGCGCAAGGAATGGAGGTGCGACCATACCAGGATGATGCATTAATCCCATCAGGTCGCAGCGAGCGTGCTTGGGCGAGGAGTACTGGACGGGTGACCTCCTGGAGTCTCGTGTTGCACCTCTTTTTTATTTTTTTTAATTTTTCTCTTGCTATGCGTCGTGCGGAGTCAAAGAATTCAACTCAAAAAAAAAAAAACAATTTGATCTTATTTTAGTTAAAAATAATTTTTTTTAGACGATGCCTATCGTGGGCCCCACGCGCCATGGGGATAGTGGGAATCGCGCCTGGGATGTAGAAGCAAAGGCATATATGAATTGTTCGCGCAAGGAATGGATGTGCGACCATACCAGGATGATGCACCGGATCCCATCAGGTTTTAGTGAGCGTGCTTGGCGAGGAGTACCGGACGGGTGACCTCCTGGAAGTCTCGTGTTGCACCTCTTTTTTATTTTTTTTAATTTTTCTCTTGCTATGCGTCGTGCGGAGTCAAAGAATTCAACTCGGAAAAAAAAAAACAATTTGATCTGCTTATTAAAATAATTTTTTTAGACGATGCCTATCGTGGGCCCCACGCGCCATGGGGATAGTGGGAATCGCGCGCGGGGATGTAGAAGCAAAGGCATATATGAATTGTTCGCGCAAGGAATGGGAGGTGCGATCATACCATGATGCACCTATCCCATCAGGTTTAGCGAGCGTGCTTGGGCGAGAGGAGTACTGGACGGGTGACCTCCTGGAAGTCTCGTGTTGCACCTCTTTTTTATTTTTTTTAATTTTTCTCTTGCTATGCGTCGTGCGGAGTCAAAGAATTCAACTCGAAAAAAAAAAAAAACAATTTGATCTGCTATTTTAGTTAAAATAATTTTTTTTAGACGATGCCTATCGTGGGCCCCACGCGCCATGGGGATAGTGGGAATCGCGCGGGGATGTAGAAGCAAAGGCATATATGAATTGTTCGCGCAAGGAATGGAGGTGCGACCATACCAGGATGATGCACCTATCCCATCAGGTTTAGCGAGCGTGCTTGGGCGAGGAGTACTGGATGGTGACCTCCTGGAAGTCCTCGTGTTGCACCTCTTTTTTATTTTTTTTAATTTTTCTCTTGCTATGCGTCGTGCGGAGTCAAAGAATTCAACTCGAAAAAAAAAAAAACAATTTGATCTTATTTTAGTTAAAATAATTTTTTTTACGATGCCTATCGTGGGCCCCACGCGCCATGGGGATAGTGGGAATCGCGCGCTGGGATGTAGAAGCAAAGGCATATATGAATTGTTCGCGCAAGGAATGGAGGTGCGATCATACCAGGATGATGCACCTATCCCATCAGGTTTAGTGAGCGTGCTTGGCGAGAGGAGTACTGGACGGGTGACCTCCTGGAAGTCTCGTGTTGCACCTCTTTTTTATTTTTTTTTTTTTCTCTTGCTATGCGTCGTGCGGAGTCAAAGAATTCAACTCTAAAAAAAAAAAAACAATTTGATCTGCTATTTTAGTTAAAATAATTTTTTTTAGACGATGCCTATCGTGGGCCCCACGCGCCATGGGGATAGTGGGAATCGCGCGCGGGGATGTAGAAGCAAAGGCATATATGAATTGTTCGCGCAAGGAATGGAGGTGCGACCATACCAGGATATGCACCTGAATCCCATCAGGTCTTTAGTGAGCGTGCTTGGGCGAGGAGTACGGACGGTGACCTCCTGGAAGTCTCTCGTGTTGCACCTCTTTTTTATTTTTTTTAATTTTTCTCTTGCTATGCGTCGTGCGGAGTCAAAGAATTCAACTCAAAAAAAAAACAATTTGATCTGCTATTTTAGTTAAAAATTTTTTTTAGACGATGCCTATCGTGGGCCCACGCGCCATGGGGATAGTGGGAATCGCGCTGGGATGTAGAAGCAAAGGCATATATGAATTGTTCGCGCAAGGAATGGAGGTGCGACCATACCCATGATGCACCGATCCCATCAGAATTCGCAGCGAGCGTGCTTGGGCGAGGAGTACTGGACGGTGACCTCCTGGAAGTCTCGTGTTGCACCTCTTTTTTATTTTTTTTAATTTTTCTCTTGCTATGCGTCGTGCGGAGTCAAAGAATTCAACTAAAAAAAAAAAAACAATTTGATCTGCTATTTTAGTTAAAATAATTTTTTTTAGACGATGCCTATCGTGGGCCCCACGCGCCATGGGGATAGTGGGACGCGCGCTGGGATGTAGAAGCAAAGGCATATATGAATTGTTCGCAAGGAATGGAGGTGCGATCATACCAGGATGCACCGGATCCCATCAGAACTTTTAGTGAGCGTGCTTGGGCGAGGAGTACTGGACGGGTGACCTCCTGGAAGTCTCGTGTTGCACCTCTTTTTTATTTTTTTTAATTTTTCTCTTGCTATGCGTCGTGCGGAGTCAAAGAATTCAACTCAAAAAAAAAAAAACAATTTGATCTGCTATTTTAGTTAAAAATAATTTTTTTAGACGATGCCTATCGTGGGCCCACGCGCCATGGGGATAGTGGGAATCGCGCGCTGGGATGTAGAAGCAAAGGCATATATGAATTGTTCGCGCAAGGAATGGAGGTGCGATCATACCAGGATGATGCACCGAATCCCATCAGGTTCAGTGAGCGTGCTTGGGCGAGGAGTACCGGACGGGTGACCTCCTGGAAGTCTCGTGTTGCACCTCTTTTTTATTTTTTTTAATTTTTCTCTTGCTATGCGTCGTGCGGAGTCAAAGAATTCAACTCGAAAAAAAAAAAAAACAATTTGATCTGCTATTTTAGTTAAAAATAATTTTTTTTAGACGATGCCTATCGTGGGCCCCACGCGCCATGGGGATAGTGGGAATCGCGCGCTGGGATGTAGAAGCAAAGGCATATATGAATTGTTCGCGCAAGGAATGGAGGTGCGACCATACCAGGATGATGCACCTGATCCCATCAGGTTTAGTGAGCGTGCTTGGGCGAGGAGTACCTACGGGTGACCTCCTGGAAGTCTCGTGTTGCACCTCTTTTTTATTTTTTTTAATTTTTCTCTTGCTATGCGTCGTGCGGAGTCAAAGAATTCAACTAAAAAAAAAAAAAACAATTTGATCTTATTTTAGTTAAAATAATTTTTTTTAGACGATGCCTATCGTGGGCCCCACGCGCCATGGGGATAGTGGGAATCGCGCCCTGGGATGTAGAAGCAAAGGCATATATGAATTGTTCGCGCAAGGAATGGAGGTGCGACCATACCAGGATGATGCACGGAATCCCATCAGGTTTCGCAGCGAGCGTGCTTGGCGAGAGGAGTACGGACGGGTGACCTCCTGGAGTCTCGTGTTGCACCTCTTTTTTATTTTTTTTAATTTTTCTCTTGCTATGCGTCGTGCGGAGTCAAAGAATTCAACTCGAAAAAAAAAACAATTTGATCTTATTTTAGTTAAAATAATTTTTTAGACGATGCCTATCGTGGGCCCCACGCGCCATGGGGATAGTGGGAATCGCGCGCGGGGATGTAGAAGCAAAGGCATATATGAATTGTTCGCGCAAGGAATGGAGGTGCGATCATACCATGATGCACCGGATCCCATCAGAACTTTAGTGAGCGTGCTTGGGCGAGGAGTACCTACGGGTGACCTCCTGGAAGTCTCGTGTTGCACCTCTTTTTTATTTTTTTTAATTTTTCTCTTGCTATGCGTCGTGCGGAGTCAAAGAATTCAACTCTAAAAAAAAAAAACAATTTGATCTGCTATTTTAGTTAAAATAATTTTTTTTAGACGATGCCTATCGTGGGCCCCACGCGCCATGGGGATAGTGGGAATCGCGCCTGGGATGTAGAAGCAAAGGCATATATGAATTGTTCGCGCAAGGAATGGAGGTGCACCATATACACATGATGCACCGATCCCATCAGGTTCGCAGCGAGCGTGCTTGGGCGAGGAGTACCTGGACGGTGACCTCCTGGAAGTCTCGTGTTGCACCTCTTTTTTATTTTTTTTAATTTTTCTCTTGCTATGCGTCGTGCGGAGTCAAAGAATTCAACTCGAAAAAAAAAAAAACAATTTGATCTGCTATTTTAGTTAAAATAATTTTTTTTAGACGATGCCTATCGTGGGCCCCACGCGCCATGGGGATAGTGGGAATCGCGCTGGGATGTAGAAGCAAAGGCATATATGAATTGTTCGCGCAAGGAATGGAGGTGCGACCATACCAGGATGATGCACCGAATCCCATCAGGTTCGCAGCGAGCGTGCTTGGGCGAGGAGTACCGGACGGTGACCTCCTGGAAGTCCTCGTGTTGCACCTCTTTTTTATTTTTTTTAATTTTTCTCTTGCTATGCGTCGTGCGGAGTCAAAGAATTCAACTCGTAAAAAAAAAAAAACAATTTGATCTCTATTTTAGTTAAATAATTTTTTTTAGACGATGCCTATCGTGGGCCCCACGCGCCATGGGGATAGTGGGAATCGCGCGCGGGGATGTAGAAGCAAAGGCATATATGAATTGTTCGCGCAAGGAATGGAGGTGCGACCATACCACCATGCACCGGATCCCATCAGGTTTAGTGAGCGTGCTTGGGCGAGGAGTACTGGACGGGTGACCTCCTGGAAGTCTCGTGTTGCACCTCTTTTTTATTTTTTTTAATTTTTCTCTTGCTATGCGTCGTGCGGAGTCAAAGAATTCAACTCTAAAAAAAAAAAAACAATTTGATCTATTTTAGTTAAAATAATTTTTTTTAGACGATGCCTATCGTGGGCCCCACGCGCCATGGGGATAGTGGGAATCGCGCCGGGATGTAGAAGCAAAGGCATATATGAATTGTTCGCGCAAGGAATGGAGGTGCGATCATACCAGGATGCACCAATCCCATCAGAACTCGCAGTGAGCGTGCTTGGGCGAGGAGTATGGATGGGTGACCTCCTGGAAGTCTCGTGTTGCACCTCTTTTTTATTTTTTTTAATTTTTCTCTTGCTATGCGTCGTGCGGAGTCAAAGAATTCAACTCGAAAAAAAAAAAAACAATTTGATCTCTATTTTAGTTAAAATAATTTTTTTAGACGATGCCTATCGTGGGCCCCACGCGCCATGGGGATAGTGGGAATCGCGCCTGGGATGTAGAAGCAAAGGCATATATGAATTGTTCGCGCAAGGAATGGGAGGTGCGACCATACCAGGATGATGCACTGATCCCATCAGGTTTAGCGAGCGTGCTTGGCGAGAGTACTGGATGGTGACCTCCTGGAAGTCTCGTGTTGCACCTCTTTTTTATTTTTTTTAATTTTTCTCTTGCTATGCGTCGTGCGGAGTCAAAGAATTCAACTCGTAAAAAAAAAAACAATTTGATCTTATTTTAGTTAAAATAATTTTTTTAGACGATGCCTATCGTGGGCCCCACGCGCCATGGGGATAGTGGGAATCGCGCGCGGGGATGTAGAAGCAAAGGCATATATGAATTGTTCGCGCAAGGAATGGAGGTGCGATCATACCAGGATGATGCACCGAATCCCATCAGGTTCCAGTGAGCGTGCTTGGCGAGGAGTACGGACGGTGACCTCCTGGAGTCTCGTGTTGCACCTCTTTTTTATTTTTTTTAATTTTTCTCTTGCTATGCGTCGTGCGGAGTCAAAGAATTCAACTAAAAAAAAAAAAATTTGATCTGCTATTTTAGTTAAAATAATTTTTTTAGACGATGCCTATCGTGGGCCCCACGCGCCATGGGGATAGTGGGAATCGCGCGCGGGATGTAGAAGCAAAGGCATATATGAATTGTTCGCGCAAGGAATGGAGGTGCGATCATACCAGGCATGCATTAATCCCATCAGGTTCCAGCGAGCGTGCTTGGGCGAGGAGTACCGGACGGGTGACCTCCTGGAAGTCTGTGTTGCACCTCTTTTTTATTTTTTTTAATTTTTCTCTTGCTATGCGTCGTGCGGAGTCAAAGAATTCAACTCGTAAAAAAAAAACAATTTGATCTGCTATTTAGTTAAAATAATTTTTTTTACGATGCCTATCGTGGGCCCCACGCGCCATGGGGATAGTGGGAATCGCGCGGGGATGTAGAAGCAAAGGCATATATGAATTGTTCGCGCAAGGAATGGAGGTGCGATCATACCATATGCACCGATCCCATCAGGTTTAGCGAGCGTGCTTGGCGAGGAGTACCGGACGGGTGACCTCCTGGAAGTCCGTGTTGCACCTCTTTTTTATTTTTTTTAATTTTTCTCTTGCTATGCGTCGTGCGGAGTCAAAGAATTCAACTCAAAAAAAAAAAAACAATTTGATCTTATTTTAGTTAAAATAATTTTTTTTAGACGATGCCTATCGTGGGCCCCACGCGCCATGGGGATAGTGGGAATCGCGCGCTGGGATGTAGAAGCAAAGGCATATATGAATTGTTCGCGCAAGGAATGGAGGTGCGACCATACCAGGAATGCACCGATCCCATCAGGTTCGCAGCGAGCGTGCTTGGCGAGAGGAGTACTGGATGGGTGACCTCCTGGAAGTCTCGTGTTGCACCTCTTTTTTATTTTTTTTAATTTTTCTCTTGCTATGCGTCGTGCGGAGTCAAAGAATTCAACTCGAAAAAAAAAAAAACAATTTGATCTGCTATTTTAGTTAAAATAATTTTTTTTAGACGATGCCTATCGTGGGCCCCACGCGCCATGGGGATAGTGGGAATCGCGCGGGATGTAGAAGCAAAGGCATATATGAATTGTTCGCGCAAGGAATGGAGGTGCGACCATACCAGACTAATGCACCGAATCCCATCAGGTTTAGTGAGCGTGCTTGGGCGAGAGTACGGGACGGGTGACCTCCTGGAAGTCTCGTGTTGCACCTCTTTTTTATTTTTTTTAATTTTTCTCTTGCTATGCGTCGTGCGGAGTCAAAGAATTCAACTCGAAAAAAAAAAAACAATTTGATCTATTTTAGTTAAAATAATTTTTTTTAGACGATGCCTATCGTGGGCCCCACGCGCCATGGGGATAGTGGGAATCGCGCGCGGGATGTAGAAGCAAAGGCATATATGAATTGTTCGCGCAAGGAATGGAGGTGCGATCATACCAGGATTATGCACCGATCCCATCAGGTTCGCAGCGAGCGTGCTTGGCGAGGAGTACCGGATGGGTGACCTCCTGGAAGTTCGTGTTGCACCTCTTTTTTATTTTTTTTAATTTTTCTCTTGCTATGCGTCGTGCGGAGTCAAAGAATTCAACTCAAAAAAAAAAAACAATTTGATCTGCTATTTTAGTTAAAATAATTTTTTTTAGACGATGCCTATCGTGGGCCCCACGCGCCATGGGGATAGTGGGAATCGCGCCGGGGATGTAGAAGCAAAGGCATATATGAATTGTTCGCGCAAGGAATGGAGTGTGCGATCATACCAGGATATGCACCCGATCCCATCAGGTTCAGCGAGCGTGCTTGGGCGAGAGGAGACCGGACGGGTGACCTCCTGGAAGTCTCGTGTTGCACCTCTTTTTTATTTTTTTTAATTTTTCTCTTGCTATGCGTCGTGCGGAGTCAAAGAATTCAACTCGTAAAAAAAAAAAAACAATTTGATCTGCTATTTTAGTTAAAATAATTTTTTTTAGACGATGCCTATCGTGGCCCCACGCGCCATGGGGATAGTGGGAATCGCGCCGGGGATGTAGAAGCAAAGGCATATATGAATTGTTCGCGCAAGGAATGGAGGTGCGACCATACCAGGATGATGCACCGATCCCATCAGGTTCAGCGAGCGTGCTGGGCGAGGAGTACCGGATGGGTGACCTCCTGGAAGTCTCGTGTTGCACCTCTTTTTTATTTTTTTTAATTTTTCTCTTGCTATGCGTCGTGCGGAGTCAAAGAATTCAACTCGAAAAAAAAAAAAACAATTTGATCTTATTTTAGTTAAAATAATTTTTTTTAGACGATGCCTATCGTGGGCCCCACGCGCCATGGGGATAGTGGGAATCGCGCGGGGGATGTAGAAGCAAAGGCATATATGAATTGTTCGCGCAAGGAATGGGAGGTGCGACCATACCAGGATATGCACCGGACCCATCAGGTTTTAGTGAGCGTGCTTGGGCGAGAGGAGTACCGGATGGTGACCTCCTGGAAGTCTCGTGTTGCACCTCTTTTTTATTTTTTTTAATTTTTCTCTTGCTATGCGTCGTGCGGAGTCAAAGAATTCAACTCGAAAAAAAAAAAACAATTTGATCTGCTATTTTAGTTAAAATAATTTTAGACGATGCCTATCGTGGGCCCCACGCGCCATGGGGATAGTGGGAATCGCGCGCGGGATGTAGAAGCAAAGGCATATATGAATTGTTCGCGCAAGGAATGGAGGTGCGATCATACCAGGATTATGCACCTAATCCCATCAGGTCGCAGTGAGCGTGCTTGGGCGAGGAGTACCGGATGGGTGACCTCCTGGAAGTCCTCGTGTTGCACCTCTTTTTTATTTTTTTTAATTTTTCTCTTGCTATGCGTCGTGCGGAGTCAAAGAATTCAACTCGAAAAAAAAACAATTTGATCTGCTATTTTAGTTAATAATTTTTTTTAGACGATGCCTATCGTGGGCCCCACGCGCCATGGGGATAGTGGGAATCGCGCGCGGGATGTAGAAGCAAAGGCATATATGAATTGTTCGCGCAAGGAATGGAGGTGCGATCATACCAGGATGATGCACCTATCCCATCAGGTCGCAGTGAGCGTGCTTGGCGAGGAGTACGGACGGGTGACCTCCTGGAGTCTTCGTGTTGCACCTCTTTTTTATTTTTTTTAATTTTTCTCTTGCTATGCGTCGTGCGGAGTCAAAGAATTCAACTCGTAAAAAAAAAAAAACAATTTGATCTGCTATTTTAGTTAAAATAATTTTTTAGACGATGCCTATCGTGGGCCCCACGCGCCATGGGGATAGTGGGAATCGCGCCTGGGATGTAGAAGCAAAGGCATATATGAATTGTTCGCGCAAGGAATGGAGGTGCGATCATACCAGGATGATGCACCTAATCCCATCAGGTTCGCAGCGAGCGTGCTTGGGCGAGGAGTACCGGACGGGTGACCTCCTGGAAGTCTCGTGTTGCACCTCTTTTTTATTTTTTTTAATTTTTCTCTTGCTATGCGTCGTGCGGAGTCAAAGAATTCAACTAAAAAAAAAAAACAATTTGATCTGCTATTTTAGTTAAAATAATTTTTTTAGACGATGCCTATCGTGGGCCCCACGCGCCATGGGGATAGTGGGAATCGCGCGGGGATGTAGAAGCAAAGGCATATATGAATTGTTCGCGCAAGGAATGGGAGGTGCGATCATACCAGGATGCACCTATCCCATCAGGTTCGCAGCGAGCGTGCTTGGCGAGGAGTACCGGACGGGTGACCTCCTGGAAGTCCTCGTGTTGCACCTCTTTTTTATTTTTTTTAATTTTTCTCTTGCTATGCGTCGTGCGGAGTCAAAGAATTCAACTCGTAAAAAAAAAAAAAACAATTTGATCTGCTATTTTAGTTAAAATAATTTTTTTTAGACGATGCCTATCGTGGGCCCCACGCGCCATGGGGATAGTGGGAATCGCGCGCGGGGATGTAGAAGCAAAGGCATATATGAATTGTTCGCGCAAGGAATGGAGGTGCGATCATACCACTATGCACCGGATCCCATCAGGTCGCAGCGAGCGTGCTTGGGCGAGGAGTACCGGACGGTGACCTCCTGGAAGTCTCGTGTTGCACCTCTTTTTTATTTTTTTTAATTTTTCTCTTGCTATGCGTCGTGCGGAGTCAAAGAATTCAACTCAAAAAAAAAAAACAATTTGATCTGCTATTTTAGTTAAAATAATTTTTTTTAGACGATGCCTATCGTGGGCCCACGCGCCATGGGGATAGTGGGAATCGCGCGGGGATGTAGAAGCAAAGGCATATATGAATTGTTCGCGCAAGGAATGGAGGTGCGACCATACCAGGACTATGCACCGAATCCCATCAGGTTTAGCGAGCGTGCTTGGCGAGAGGAGTACGGATGGGTGACCTCCTGGAAGTCCTCGTGTTGCACCTCTTTTTTATTTTTTTTAATTTTTCTCTTGCTATGCGTCGTGCTGAGTCAAAGAATTCAACTCGAAAAAAAAAAAACAATTTGATCTGCTATTTTAGTTAAAATAATTTTTTTTAGACGATGCCTATCGTGGGCCCCACGCGCCATGGGGATAGTGGGAATCGCGCGGATGTAGAAGCAAAGGCATATATGAATTGTTCGCGCAAGGAATGGAGGTGCGATCATACCAGGATATGCACCGGATCCCATCAGGTTCGCAGCGAGCGTGCTTGGCGAGAGGAGTACTGGACGGGTGACCTCCTGGAAGTCTCGTGTTGCACCTCTTTTTTATTTTTTTTAATTTTTCTCTTGCTATGCGTCGTGCGGAGTCAAAGAATTCAACTCAAAAAAAAAAAAACAATTTGATCTTATTTTAGTTAAAAATAATTTTTTTTAGACGATGCCTATCGTGGGCCCCACGCGCCATGGGGATAGTGGGAATCGCGCGCCGGGGATGTAGAAGCAAAGGCATATATGAATTGTTCGCGCAAGGAATGGAGGTGCGACCATACCAGGATATGCACCGGATCCCATCAGGTTCGCAGCGAGCGTGCTTGGGCGAGGAGTACTGGACGGGTGACCTCCTGGAAGTCTCGTGTTGCACCTCTTTTTTATTTTTTTTAATTTTTCTCTTGCTATGCGTCGTGCGGGAGTCAAAGAATTCAACTCGAAAAAAAAAAAACAATTTGATCTGCTATTTTAGTTAAAATAATTTTTTTAGACGATGCCTATCGTGGGCCCCACGCGCCATGGGGATAGTGGGAATCGCGCGCGGGGATGTAGAAGCAAAGGCATATATGAATTGTTCGCGCAAGGAATGGAGGTGCGATCATACCAGGATGATGCACCGATCCCATCAGGTTTAGCGAGCGTGCTTGGGCGAGGAGTACTGGACGGGTGACCTCCTGGGAGTCTCGTGTTGCACCTCTTTTTTATTTTTTTTAATTTTTCTCTTGCTATGCGTCGTGCGGAGTCAAAGAATTCAACTCAAAAAAAAAAAACAATTTGATCTGCTATTTTAGTTAAAATAATTTTTTTTAGACGATGCCTATCGTGGGCCCCACGCGCCATGGGGATAGTGGGAATCGCGCGCGGGGATGTAGAAGCAAAGGCATATATGAATTGTTCGCGCAAGGAATGGAGGTGCGATCATACCAGGATGATGCACTAATCCCATCAGGTCGCAGCGAGCGTGCTTGGGCGAGAGGAGTACTGGACGGGTGACCTCCTGGAAGTCCTCGTGTTGCACCTCTTTTTTATTTTTTTTAATTTTTCTCTTGCTATGCGTCGTGCGGAGTCAAAGAATTCAACTCTAAAAAAAAAAAACAATTTGATCCTATTTTAGTTAAAATAATTTTTTTTAGACGATGCCTATCGTGGGCCCCACGCGCCATGGGGATAGTGGGAATCGCGCTGGGATGTAGAAGCAAAGGCATATATGAATTGTTCGCGCAAGGAATGGAGGTGCGACCATACCAGGATGATGCACCTATCCCATCAGGTTTGCAGCGAGCGTGCTTGGCGAGGAGTACGGACGGGTGACCTCCTGGAAGTCTCGTGTTGCACCTCTTTTTTATTTTTTTTAATTTTTCTCTTGCTATGCGTCGTGCGGAGTCAAAGAATTCAACTCGTAAAAAAAAAAAACAATTTGATCTGCTATTTTAGTTAAAATAATTTTTTTTAGACGATGCCTATCGTGGGCCCCACGCGCCATGGGGATAGTGGGAATCGCGCGCGGGATGTAGAAGCAAAGGCATATATGAATTGTTCGCGCAAGGAATGGAGGTGCGACCATACCACTATGCACCTAATCCCATCAGGTTCGCAGCGAGCGTGCTTGGGCGAGGAGTACCGGACGGGTGACCTCCTGGAAGTCTCGTGTTGCACCTCTTTTTTATTTTTTTTAATTTTTCTCTTGCTATGCGTCGTGCGGAGTCAAAGAATTCAACTCGAAAAAAAAAAAAACAATTTGATCTGCTATTTTAGTTAAAATAATTTTTTTTAGACGATGCCTATCGTGGGCCCCACGCGCCATGGGGATAGTGGGAATCGCGCGCTGGGATGTAGAAGCAAAGGCATATATGAATTGTTCGCGCAAGGAATGGAGGTGCGACCATACCAGGATAATGCACTGATCCCATCAGAGGTTTAGCGAGCGTGCTTGGGCGAGGAGTACCGGACGGTGACCTCCTGGAAGTCTCGTGTTGCACCTCTTTTTTATTTTTTTTAATTTTTCTCTTGCTATGCGTCGTGCGGAGTCAAAGAATTCAACTCGAAAAAAAAAAACAATTTGATCTGCTATTTTAGTTAAAAATTTTTTTTAGACGATGCCTATCGTGGGCCCCACGCGCCATGGGGATAGTGGGAATCGCGCGCGGGGATGTAGAAGCAAAGGCATATATGAATTGTTCGCGCAAGGAATGGAGGTGCGATCATACCAGATGCACCTGAATCCCATCAGGTTCGCAGCGAGCGTGCTTGGGCGAGAGTACCGGACGGTGACCTCCTGGAAGTCTCGTGTTGCACCTCTTTTTTATTTTTTTTAATTTTTCTCTTGCTATGCGTCGTGCGGAGTCAAAGAATTCAACTCTAAAAAAAAAAACAATTTGATCTGCTATTTTAGTTAAAAATAATTTTTTTTAGACGATGCCTATCGTGGGCCCCACGCGCCATGGGGATAGTGGGAATCGCGCGGGGATGTAGAAGCAAAGGCATATATGAATTGTTCGCGCAAGGAATGGAGGTGCGACCATACCAGGATGATGCACCGGATCCCATCAGGTTCAGCGAGCGTGCTTGGGCGAGGAGTACCGGACGGGTGACCTCCTGGAGTCTCGTGTTGCACCTCTTTTTTATTTTTTTTAATTTTTCTCTTGCTATGCGTCGTGCGGAGTCAAAGAATTCAACTCGTAAAAAAAAAAAAACAATTTGATCTGCTATTTTAGTTAAAATAATTTTTTTAGACGATGCCTATCGTGGGCCCCACGCGCCATGGGGATAGTGGGAATCGCGCGGGGATGTAGAAGCAAAGGCATATATGAATTGTTCGCGCAAGGAATGGAGGTGCGATCATACCAGGATATGCACCTATCCCATCAGGTTTCGCAGTGAGCGTGCTTGGGCGAGAGGAGTTGGACGGGTGACCTCCTGGAAGTCTCGTGTTGCACCTCTTTTTTATTTTTTTTAATTTTTCTCTTGCTATGCGTCGTGCGGAGTCAAAGAATTCAACTCGAAAAAAAAAAAACAATTTGATCTGCTATTTTAGTTAAAATAATTTTTTTTAGACGATGCCTATCGTGGGCCCCACGCGCCATGGGGATAGTGGGAATCGCGGGATGTAGAAGCAAAGGCATATATGAATTGTTCGCGCAAGGAATGGAGGTGCGATCATACCAGGATGATGCACCATCCCATCAGGTTTAGTGAGCGTGCTTGGGCGAGAGGAGTACCGGATGGGTGACCTCCTGGAAGTCTCGTGTTGCACCTCTTTTTTATTTTTTTTAATTTTTCTCTTGCTATGCGTCGTGCGGAGTCAAAGAATTCAACTCGTAAAAAAAAAAAAACAATTTGATCTGCTATTTTAGTTAAAATAATTTTTTTAGACGATGCCTATCGTGGGCCCCACGCGCCATGGGGATAGTGGGAATCGCGCGCCGGGATGTAGAAGCAAAGGCATATATGAATTGTTCGCGCAAGGAATGGAGGTGCGACCATACCAGGATGATGCACCTATCCCATCAGGTTCGCAGCGAGCGTGCTGGGCGAGGAGTACCGGACGGGTGACCTCCTGGAAGTCTCGTGTTGCACCTCTTTTTTATTTTTTTTAATTTTTCTCTTGCTATGCGTCGTGCGGAGTCAAAGAATTCAACTCGTAAAAAAAAAAAAACAATTTGATCTGCTATTTTAGTTAAAATAATTTTTTTTAGACGATGCCTATCGTGGGCCCCACGCGCCATGGGGATAGTGGGAATCGCGCCTGGATGTAGAAGCAAAGGCATATATGAATTGTTCGCGCAAGGAATGGAGGTGCGATCATACCAGGATGATGCACCGGATCCCATCAGGTTCGCAGTGAGCGTGCTTGGGCGAGGAGTACTGGGTGACCTCCTGGAAGTCTCGTGTTGCACCTCTTTTTTATTTTTTTTAATTTTTCTCTTGCTATGCGTCGTGCGGAGTCAAAGAATTCAACTCGTAAAAAAAAAAAAACAATTTGATCTGCTATTTTAGTTAAAATAATTTTTTTTAGACGATGCCTATCGTGGGCCCCACGCGCCATGGGGATAGTGGGAATCGCGCGCGGGATGTAGAAAGCAAAGGCATATATGAATTGTTCGCGCAAGGAATGGAGGTGCGACCATACCACTGATGCACTGAATCCCATCAGGTTCGCAGTGAGCGTGCTTGGCGAGAGGAGTACGGATGGTGACCTCCTGGAAGTCTCGTGTTGCACCTCTTTTTTATTTTTTTTAATTTTTCTCTTGCTATGCGTCGTGCGGAGTCAAAGAATTCAACTCGTAAAAAAAAAAACAATTTGATCCTTATTTTAGTTAAAATAATTTTTTTTAGACGATGCCTATCGTGGGCCCCACGCGCCATGGGGATAGTGGGAATCGCGCGCGGGATGTAGAAGCAAAGGCATATATGAATTGTTCGCAAGGAATGGGAGGTGCGATCATACCCATGATGCATTGAATCCCATCAGGTTCGCAGTGAGCGTGCTTGGCGAGAGGAGTACGGACGGGTGACCTCCTGGAAGTCCGTGTTGCACCTCTTTTTTATTTTTTTTAATTTTTCTCTTGCTATGCGTCGTGCGGAGTCAAAGAATTCAACTCGAAAAAAAAAACAATTTGATCTGCTATTTTAGTTAAAATAATTTTTTTTAGACGATGCCTATCGTGGGCCCACGCGCCATGGGGATAGTGGGAATCGCGCCGGGGATGTAGAAGCAAAGGCATATATGAATTGTTCGCGCAAGGAATGGAGGTGCGACCATACCAGCATATGCACCGAATCCCATCAGAACTTTAGTGAGCGTGCTTGGGCGAGAGACTGGACGGGTGACCTCCTGGAAGTCCTCGTGTTGCACCTCTTTTTTATTTTTTTTAATTTTTCTCTTGCTATGCGTCGTGCGGAGTCAAAGAATTCAACTCAAAAAAAAAAAACAATTTGATCTGCTATTTTAGTTAAAATAATTTTTTTTAGACGATGCCTATCGTGGGCCCCACGCGCCATGGGGATAGTGGGAATCGCGCGCCGGGGATGTAGAAGCAAAGGCATATATGAATTGTTCGCAAGGAATGGAGGTGCGACCATACCAGGATGATGCACCTATCCCATCAGGTTTTAGCGAGCGTGCTTGGGCGAGGAGTACTGGATGGGTGACCTCCTGGGAGTCTCGTGTTGCACCTCTTTTTTATTTTTTTTAATTTTTCTCTTGCTATGCGTCGTGCGGAGTCAAAGAATTCAACTCGAAAAAAAAAAAAACAATTTGATCTTATTTTAGTTAAAAATAATTTTTTTAGACGATGCCTATCGTGGGCCCACGCGCCATGGGGATAGTGGGAATCGCGCTGGGATGTAGAAGCAAAGGCATATATGAATTGTTCGCGCAAGGAATGGAGGTGCGATCATACCAGGACTAATGCACCGATCCCATCAGGTTCGCAGCGAGCGTGCTTGGCGAGGAGTACCGGATGGGTGACCTCCTGGAAGTCTCGTGTTGCACCTCTTTTTTATTTTTTTTAATTTTTCTCTTGCTATGCGTCGTGCGGAGTCAAAGAATTCAACTCAAAAAAAAAAAACAATTTGATCTGCTATTTTAGTTAAAAATAAATTTTTTAGACGATGCCTATCGTGGGCCCCACGCGCCATGGGGATAGTGGGAATCGCGCCTGGGATGTAGAAGCAAAGGCATATATGAATTGTTCGCGCAAGGAATGGAGGTGCGACCATACCAGGAATGCACCTAATCCCATCAGGGTTTAGTGAGCGTGCTTGGGCGAGGAGTATGGATGGGTGACCTCCTGGAAGTCTCGTGTTGCACCTCTTTTTTATTTTTTTTAATTTTTCTCTTGCTATGCGTCGTGCGGAGTCAAAGAATTCAACTTAAAAAAAAAAAAACAATTTGATCTGCTATTTTAGTTAAAATAATTTTTTTTAGACGATGCCTATCGTGGGCCCCACGCGCCATGGGGATAGTGGGAATCGCGCCGGGGATGTAGAAGCAAAGGCATATATGAATTGTTCGCGCAAGGAATGGAGTGTGCGATCATACCAGGATATGCACCTATCCCATCAGGTTTGCAGCGAGCGTGCTTGGCGAGAGAGACTGGACGGGTGACCTCCTGGAAGTCTCGTGTTGCACCTCTTTTTTATTTTTTTTAATTTTTCTCTTGCTATGCGTCGTGCGGAGTCAAAGAATTCAACTCGTAAAAAAAAAAACAATTTGATCTGCTATTTTAGTTAAAATAATTTTTTTTAGACGATGCCTATCGTGGGCCCCACGCGCCATGGGGATAGTGGGAATCGCGCGCGGGGATGTAGAAGCAAAGGCATATATGAATTGTTCGCGCAAGGAATGGAGGTGCGATCATACCAGCATAATGCACCGGATCCCATCAGGTTCGCAGTGAGCGTGCTTGGGCGAGGAGTATGGACGGGTGACCTCCTGGAAGTCTCCGTGTTGCACCTCTTTTTTATTTTTTTTAATTTTTCTCTTGCTATGCGTCGTGCGGAGTCAAAGAATTCAACTCGTAAAAAAAAAAAAACAATTTGATCTTATTTTAGTTAAAATAATTTTTTTAGACGATGCCTATCGTGGGCCCCACGCGCCATGGGGATAGTGGGAATCGCGCGCGGGGATGTAGAAGCAAAGGCATATATGAATTGTTCGCGCAAGGAATGGAGGTGCGACCATACCAGGATGATGCACCGAATCCCATCAGGTTGCAGCGAGCGTGCTTGGGCGAGGAGTACCGGACGGGTGACCTCCTGGAAGTCTCGTGTTGCACCTCTTTTTTATTTTTTTTAATTTTTCTCTTGCTATGCGTCGTGCGGAGTCAAAGAATTCAACTCGTAAAAAAAAAAAACAATTTGATCTGCTATTTTAGTTAAATAATTTTTTTAGACGATGCCTATCGTGGGCCCCACGCGCCATGGGGATAGTGGGAATCGCGCGCTGGGATGTAGAAGCAAAGGCATATATGAATTGTTCGCGCAAGGAATGGAGGTGCGATCATACCAGGATGATGCACCGATCCCATCAGGTCGCAGCGAGCGTGCTTGGCGAGAGAGGACGGACGTGACCTCCTGGAAGTCGTGTTGCACCTCTTTTTTATTTTTTTTAATTTTTCTCTTGCTATGCGTCGTGCGGAGTCAAAGAATTCAACTCGAAAAAAAAAAAAACAATTTGATCTGCTATTTTAGTTAAAATAATTTTTTTTAGACGATGCCTATCGTGGGCCCCACGCGCCATGGGGATAGTGGGAATCGCGCGCGGGGATGTAGAAGCAAAGGCATATATGAATTGTTCGCGCAAGGAATGGAGGTGCGATCATACCAGGATGATGCACCTATTCCCATCAGGTTTCAGCGAGCGTGCTTGGGCGAGGAGTACGGACGGGTGACCTCCTGGAAGTCTCGTGTTGCACCTCTTTTTTATTTTTTTTAATTTTTCTCTTGCTATGCGTCGTGCGGAGTCAAAGAATTCAACTCGTAAAAAAAAAAACAATTTGATCTGCTATTTTAGTTAAAAATTTTTTTAGACGATGCCTATCGTGGGCCCCACGCGCCATGGGGATAGTGGGAATCGCGCGCTGGGATGTAGAAGCAAAGGCATATATGAATTGTTCGCGCAAGGAATGGAGGTGCGATCATACCAGGATGATGCACCGGATCCCATCAGGTTTAGCGAGCGTGCTTGGGCGAGGAGTACCGGACGGGTGACCTCCTGGAAGTCTCGTGTTGCACCTCTTTTTTATTTTTTTTAATTTTTCTCTTGCTATGCGTCGTGCGGAGTCAAAGAATTCAACTCTAAAAAAAAAAAACAATTTGATCTGCTATTTTAGTTAAAATAATTTTTTTTAGACGATGCCTATCGTGGGCCCCACGCGCCATGGGGATAGTGGGAATCGCGCGCCTGGATGTAGAAGCAAAGGCATATATGAATTGTTCGCGCAAGGAATGGAGGTGCGATCATACCAGGATGATGCACCGGATCCCATCAGGTCGCAGTGAGCGTGCTTGGGCGAGGAGTACTGGACGGGTGACCTCCTGGAAGTCTCGTGTTGCACCTCTTTTTTATTTTTTTTAATTTTTCTCTTGCTATGCGTCGTGCGGAGTCAAAGAATTCAACTCGAAAAAAAAAAAACAATTTGATCTGCTATTTTAGTTAAAATAATTTTTTTTAGACGATGCCTATCGTGGGCCCCACGCGCCATGGGGATAGTGGGAATCGCGCTGGGATGTAGAAGCAAAGGCATATATGAATTGTTCGCGCAAGGAATGGGAGGTGCGACCATACCAGGATGATGCACCCTGATCCCATCAGGTTCGCAGTGAGCGTGCTTGGGCGAGAGGAGTACCGGACGGGTGACCTCCTGGAGTCCTCGTGTTGCACCTCTTTTTTATTTTTTTTAATTTTTCTCTTGCTATGCGTCGTGCGGAGTCAAAGAATTCAACTCAAAAAAAAAAAAACAATTTGATCTGCTATTTTAGTTAAAATAATTTTTTTTAGACGATGCCTATCGTGGGCCCCACGCGCCATGGGGATAGTGGGACGCGCGGGGATGTAGAAGCAAAGGCATATATGAATTGTTCGCAAGGAATGGAGGTGCGACCATACCAGGATGATGCACCTATCCCATCAGGTCGCAGTGAGCGTGCTGGGCGAGAGAGTACCGGACGGGTGACCTCCTGGAAGTCTCGTGTTGCACCTCTTTTTTATTTTTTTTAATTTTTCTCTTGCTATGCGTCGTGCGGAGTCAAAGAATTCAACTCGTAAAAAAAAAACAATTTGATCTGCTATTTTAGTTAAAATAATTTTTTTTAGACGATGCCTATCGTGGGCCCCACGCGCCATGGGGATAGTGGGAATCGCGCGCGGGATGTAGAAGCAAAGGCATATATGAATTGTTCGCGCAAGGAATGGAGGTGCGATCATACCAGGATGATGCACCGGATCCCATCAGGTTCGCAGCGAGCGTGCTTGGGCGAGGAGTACTGGACGGGTGACCTCCTGGAAGTCTCGTGTTGCACCTCTTTTTTATTTTTTTTAATTTTTCTCTTGCTATGCGTCGTGCGGAGTCAAAGAATTCAACTCTAAAAAAAAAAAACAATTTGATCTGCTATTTTAGTTAAAATAATTTTTTTTAGACGATGCCTATCGTGGGCCCCGCGCCATGGGGATAGTGGGAATCGCGCTGGGATGTAGAAGCAAAGGCATATATGAATTGTTCGCGCAAGGAATGGAGGTGCGATCATACCAGGATGATGCACCGAATCCCATCAGAACTTTAGTGAGCGTGCTTGGGCGAGAGTACTTGGACGGGTGACCTCCTGGAAGTCTCGTGTTGCACCTCTTTTTTATTTTTTTTAATTTTTCTCTTGCTATGCGTCGTGCGGAGTCAAAGAATTCAACTCGTAAAAAAAAAAACAATTTGATCTGCTATTTTAGTTAAAATAATTTTTTTAGACGATGCCTATCGTGGGCCCCACGCGCCATGGGGATAGTGGGAATCGCGCGGGGATGTAGAAGCAAAGGCATATATGAATTGTTCGCGCAAGGAATGGAGGTGCGATCATACCAGGATATGCACCTATCCCATCAGGTCTTGCAGTGAGCGTGCTGGGCGAGGAGTACGGACGGGTGACCTCCTGGAAGTCTCGTGTTGCACCTCTTTTTTATTTTTTTTAATTTTTCTCTTGCTATGCGTCGTGCGGAGTCAAAGAATTCAACTCAAAAAAAAAAAACAATTTGATCTGCTATTTTAGTTAAAATAATTTTTTTTAGACGATGCCTATCGTGGGCCCCACGCGCCATGGGGATAGTGGGAATCGCGCGCCTGGGATGTAGAAGCAAAGGCATATATGAATTGTTCGCGCAAGGAATGGAGGTGCGACCATACCAGGATGATGCACCGAATCCCATCAGGTTTGCAGCGAGCGTGCTTGGGCGAGGAGTACCTGGACGGGTGACCTCCTGGAGTCTTCGTGTTGCACCTCTTTTTTATTTTTTTTAATTTTTCTCTTGCTATGCGTCGTGCGGAGTCAAAGAATTCAACTCTAAAAAAAAAAACAATTTGATCTTATTTTAGTTAAAATAATTTTTTTTAGACGATGCCTATCGTGGGCCCCACGCGCCATGGGGATAGTGGGAATCGCGCGCTGGGATGTAGAAAGCAAAGGCATATATGAATTGTTCGCGCAAGGAATGGATGTGCGACCATACCAGGATGCATGCAATCCCATCAGGTTTGCAGCGAGCGTGCTTGGCGCGAGGAGTACCGGATGGGTGACCTCCTGGAAGTCTCGTGTTGCACCTCTTTTTTATTTTTTTTAATTTTTCTCTTGCTATGCGTCGTGCGGAGTCAAAGAATTCAACTCGTAAAAAAAAAAAACAATTTGATCTGCTATTTTAGTTAAAATAATTTTTTTTAGACGATGCCTATCGTGGGCCCCACGCGCCATGGGGATAGTGGGAATCGCGCCGCGGGATGTAGAAGCAAAGGCATATATGAATTGTTCGCGCAAGGAATGGAGGTGCGATCATACCAGGATGCATGCAAAATCCCATCAGAGGTTCTAGCGAGCGTGCTGGGCGAGAGGAGTACTGGATGGGTGACCTCCTGGAAGTCTCGTGTTGCACCTCTTTTTTATTTTTTTTAATTTTTCTCTTGCTATGCGTCGTGCGGAGTCAAAGAATTCAACTCGTAAAAAAAAAAAAACAATTTGATCTGCTATTTTAGTTAAAATAATTTTTTTTAGACGATATCGTGGGCCCCACGCGCCATGGGGATAGTGGGAATCGCGCGCGGGGATGTAGAAGCAAAGGCATATATGAATTGTTCGCGCAAGGAATGGAGGTGCGATCATACCAGGATGATGCACCGTCCCATCAGGTCGCAGCGAGCGTGCTGGGCGAGAGGAGTACCGGATGGGTGACCTCCTGGAAGTCTCGTGTTGCACCTCTTTTTTATTTTTTTTAATTTTTCTCTTGCTATGCGTCGTGCGGAGTCAAAGAATTCAACTCAAAAAAAAAAAACAATTTGATCTGCTATTTTAGTTAAAATAATTTTTTTAGACGATGCCTATCGTGGGCCCCACGCGCCATGGGGATAGTGGGAATCGCGCGCGGGGATGTAGAAGCAAAGGCATATATGAATTGTTCGCGCAAGGAATGGAGGTGCGATCATACCAGGATAATGCACCGATCCCATCAGGTTCGCAGCGAGCGTGCTTGGGCGAGGAGTACGGACGGGTGACCTCCTGGAAGTCTCGTGTTGCACCTCTTTTTTATTTTTTTTAATTTTTCTCTTGCTATGCGTCGTGCGGAGTCAAAGAATTCAACTCGTAAAAAAAAAAAAACAATTTGATCTGCTATTTTAGTTAAAAATAATTTTTTAGACGATGCCTATCGTGGGCCCCACGCGCCATGGGGATAGTGGGAATCGCGCGCGGGGATGTAGAAGCAAAGGCATATATGAATTGTTCGCGCAAGGAATGGAGGTGCGATCATACCAGGATGATGCAATCCCATCAGGTTTTAGCGAGCGTGCTTGGGCGAGAGAGTACCGGACGGGTGACCTCCTGGAAGTCTCGTGTTGCACCTCTTTTTTATTTTTTTTAATTTTTCTCTTGCTATGCGTCGTGCGGAGTCAAAGAATTCAACTCGTAAAAAAAAAAAAACAATTTGATCTGATTTTAGTTAAAAAATTTTTTTTAGACGATGCCTATCGTGGGCCCCACGCGCCATGGGGATAGTGGGAATCGCGCGCGGGGATGTAGAAGCAAAGGCATATATGAATTGTTCGCGCAAGGAATGGAGGTGCGACCATACCAGGATGATGCACCGATCCCATCAGGTTCGCAGTGAGCGTGCTTGGGCGAGGAGTACCGGACGGTGACCTCCTGGAAGTCTCGTGTTGCACCTCTTTTTTATTTTTTTTAATTTTTCTCTTGCTATGCGTCGTGCGGAGTCAAAGAATTCAACTCGTAAAAAAAAAAAACAATTTGATCTGCTATTTTAGTTAAAATAATTTTTTAGACGATGCCTATCGTGGGCCCCACGCGCCATGGGGATAGTGGGAATCGCGTGGGATGTAGAAGCAAAGGCATATATGAATTGTTCGCGCAAGGAATGGAGGTGCGACCATACCAGCATGATGCACCGATCCCATCAGAGGTTTAGCGAGCGTGCTTGGGCGAGGAGTACTGGACGGGTGACCTCCTGGAAGTCTCGTGTTGCACCTCTTTTTTATTTTTTTTAATTTTTCTCTTGCTATGCGTCGTGCGGAGTCAAAGAATTCAACTCGTAAAAAAAAAAAAACAATTTGATCTGCTATTTTAGTTAAAATAATTTTTTTTAGACGATGCCTATCGTGGGCCCCACGCGCCATGGGGATAGTGGGAATCGCGCCCGGGATGTAGAAGCAAAGGCATATATGAATTGTTCGCGCAAGGAATGGAGGTGCGACCATACCAGGATTATGCACGGATCCCATCAGGTTCGCAGCGAGCGTGCTTGGGCGAGGAGTACTGGATGGGTGACCTCCTGGAAGTCTCGTGTTGCACCTCTTTTTTATTTTTTTTAATTTTTCTCTTGCTATGCGTCGTGCGGAGTCAAAGAATTCAACTCGTAAAAAAAAAAAAACAATTTGATCTATTTTAGTTAAAATAATTTTTTTTAGACGATGCCTATCGTGGGCCCCACGCGCCATGGGGATAGTGGGAATCGCGCCTGGGATGTAGAAGCAAAGGCATATATGAATTGTTCGCGCAAGGAATGGAGGTGCGACCATACCAGGATGATGCACCGGATCCCATCAGGTTTAGTGAGCGTGCTTGGCGAGGAGTACGGATGGTGACCTCCTGGAAGTCTCGTGTTGCACCTCTTTTTTATTTTTTTTAATTTTTCTCTTGCTATGCGTCGTGCGGAGTCAAAGAATTCAACTCAAAAAAAAAAAAACAATTTGATCTGCTATTTTAGTTAAAATAATTTTTTTAGACGATGCCTATCGTGGGCCCCACGCGCCATGGGGATAGTGGGAATCGCGCTGGGATGTAGAAGCAAAGGCATATATGAATTGTTCGCGCAAGGAATGGAGGTGCGACCATACCAGGATGCACCGGATCCCATCAGGTTTGCAGCGAGCGTGCTTGGCGAGGAGTACCGGACGGGTGACCTCCTGGAAGTCTCGTGTTGCACCTCTTTTTTATTTTTTTTAATTTTTCTCTTGCTATGCGTCGTGCGGAGTCAAAGAATTCAACTCAAAAAAAAAAAAACAATTTGATCTGCTATTTTAGTTAAAAATAATTTTTTTAGACGATGCCTATCGTGGGCCCCACGCGCCATGGGGATAGTGGGAATCGCGCCCTGGGATGTAGAAGCAAAGGCATATATGAATTGTTCGCGCAAGGAATGGAGGTGCGACCATACCAGGATGATGCACTGAATCCCATCAGGTTTAGCGAGCGTGCTTGGCGAGAGTACCGGATGGGTGACCTCCTGGAAGTCTCGTGTTGCACCTCTTTTTTATTTTTTTTAATTTTTCTCTTGCTATGCGTCGTGCGGAGTCAAAGAATTCAACTCAAAAAAAAAAAACAATTTGATCTTATTTTAGTTAAATAATTTTTTTTAGACGATGCCTATCGTGGGCCCCACGCGCCATGGGGATAGTGGGAATCGCGCGGGGATGTAGAAGCAAAGGCATATATGAATTGTTCGCGCAAGGAATGGCAGGTGCGACCATACCAGGATGATGCACTTAATCCCATCAGGTTTGCAGCGAGCGTGCTTGGCGAGAGGAGTACTGGATGGGTGACCTCCTGGAAGTCCTCGTGTTGCACCTCTTTTTTATTTTTTTTAATTTTTCTCTTGCTATGCGTCGTGCGGAGTCAAAGAATTCAACTCTAAAAAAAAAAAAACAATTTGATCTGCTATTTTAGTTAAAATAATTTTTTTTAGACGATGCCTATCGTGGGCCCCACGCGCCATGGGGATAGTGGGAATGCGCCTGGGATGTAGAAGCAAAGGCATATATGAATTGTTCGCGCAAGGAATGGAGGTGCGATCATACCATGATGCACCCATCCCATCAGGTTCGCAGTGAGCGTGCTTGGGCGAGGAGTACCGGACGGGTGACCTCCTGGAAGTCTCGTGTTGCACCTCTTTTTTATTTTTTTTAATTTTTCTCTTGCTATGCGTCGTGCGGGAGTCAAAGAATTCAACTCGTAAAAAAAAAAAAACAATTTGATCTGCTATTTTAGTTAAAATAATTTTTTTAGACGATGCCTATCGTGGGCCCCACGCGCCATGGGGATAGTGGAATCGCGCGCGGGGATGTAGAAGCAAAGGCATATATGAATTGTTCGCGCAAGGAATGGAGGTGCGATCATACCAGGATAATGCACGGATCCCATCAGGTTTGCAGTGAGCGTGCTGGGCGAGAGGAGTACCGGATGGGTGACCTCCTGGAAGTCTCGTGTTGCACCTCTTTTTTATTTTTTTTAATTTTTCTCTTGCTATGCGTCGTGCGGAGTCAAAGAATTCAACTCGTAAAAAAAAAAAAACAATTTGATCTGCTATTTTAGTTAAAATAATTTTTTTTAGACGATGCCTATCGTGGGCCCACGCGCCATGGGGATAGTGGGAATCGCGCGCGGGGATGTAGAAGCAAAGGCATATATGAATTGTTCGCGCAAGGAATGGAGGTGCGATCATACCAGGATTATGCACCTGAATCCCATCAGGTTTCGCAGTGAGCGTGCTTG
Organism: Dalbergia oliveri; assembly: GCA_030441495.1. Taxonomy (NCBI): domain Eukaryota; kingdom Viridiplantae; phylum Streptophyta; class Magnoliopsida; order Fabales; family Fabaceae; genus Dalbergia; species Dalbergia oliveri. The sequence goes on from JAMLFY010000012.1 coordinate 22,757,055, forward strand.
GCGAGGAGTACTGGACGGGTGACCTCCTGGAAGTCTCGTGTTGCACCTCTTTTTTATTTTTTTTAATTTTTCTCTTGCTATGCGTCGTGCGGAGTCAAAGAATTCAACTCTAAAAAAAAAAAAACAATTTGATCTGCTATTTTAGTTAAAATAATTTTTTTAGACGATGCCTATCGTGGGCCCCACGCGCCATGGGGATAGTGGGAATCGCGCGCGGGATGTAGAAGCAAAGGCATATATGAATTGTTCGCGCAAGGAATGGAGGTGCGACCATACCAGGATGATGCACCGAATCCCATCAGAATTTGAGCGTGCTTGGGCGAGGAGTACCGGACGGGTGACCTCCTGGAAGTCTCGTGTTGCACCTCTTTTTTATTTTTTTTAATTTTTCTCTTGCTATGCGTCGTGCGGAGTCAAAGAATTCAACTCTAAAAAAAAAAAAAAATTTGATCTGCTATTTTAGTTAAAATAATTTTTTTTAGACGATGCCTATCGTGGGCCCCACGCGCCATGGGATAGTGGGAATCGCGCGCGGGGATGTAGAAGCAAAGGCATATATGAATTGTTCGCGCAAGGAATGGAGGTGCGATCATACCAGGATGATGCACCTAATCCCATCAGAGTTCGCAGCGAGCGTGCTTGGGCGAGAGGAGTACCGGACGGGTGACCTCCTGGAAGTCTCGTGTTGCACCTCTTTTTTATTTTTTTTAATTTTTCTCTTGCTATGCGTCGTGCGGAGTCAAAGAATTCAACTCTAAAAAAAAAAAAACAATTTGATCTGCTATTTTAGTTAAAATAATTTTTTTTAGACGATGCCTATCGTGGGCCCCACGCGCCATGGGGATAGTGGGAATCGCGCCTGGGATGTAGAAGCAAAGGCATATATGAATTGTTCGCGCAAGGAATGGAGGTGCGACCATACCAGGATGATGCACCGGATCCCATCAGGTTTAGTGAGCGTGCTTGGGCGAGAGTAGTACTGGACGGGTGACCTCCTGGGAGTCTCGTGTTGCACCTCTTTTTTATTTTTTTTAATTTTTCTCTTGCTATGCGTCGTGCGGAGTCAAAGAATTCAACTCGTAAAAAAAAAAAACAATTTGATCTGCTATTTTAGTTAAAATAATTTTTTTAGACGATGCCTATCGTGGGCCCCACGCGCCATGGGGATAGTGGGAATCGCGCGCTGGGATGTAGAAGCAAAGGCATATATGAATTGTTCGCGCAAGGAATGGGAGGTGCGACCATACCCATGATGCACTGATCCCATCAGGTTTAAGCGAGCGTGCTTGGGCGAGGAGTACCGGACGGGTGACCTCCTGGAAGTCTCGTGTTGCACCTCTTTTTTATTTTTTTTAATTTTTCTCTTGCTATGCGTCGTGCGGAGTCAAAGAATTCAACTCGAAAAAAAAAAAACAATTTGATCTGCTATTTTAGTAAAAATAATTTTTTTTAGACGATGCCTATCGTGGGCCCACGCGCCATGGGGATAGTGGGAATCGCGCGCGGGGATGTAGAAGCAAAGGCATATATGAATTGTTCGCGCAAGGAATGGAGGTGCGATCATACCAGGATGATGCACCGGATCCCATCAGAACTTTAGTGAGCGTGCTTGGCGAGAGGAGTACTGGACGGTGACCTCCTGGAAGTCTCGTGTTGCACCTCTTTTTTATTTTTTTTAATTTTTCTCTTGCTATGCGTCGTGCGGAGTCAAAGAATTCAACTCTAAAAAAAAAAAAACAATTTGATCTGCTATTTTAGTTAAAATAATTTTTTTTAGACGATGCCTATCGTGGGCCCCACGCGCCATGGGGATAGTGGGAATCGCGCGCTGGGATGTAGAAGCAAAGGCATATATGAATTGTTCGCGCAAGGAATGGAGGTGCGACCATACCATGATGCACTATCCCATCAGGTTTTAGCGAGCGTGCTTGGCGAGGAGTACCGGACGGGTGACCTCCTGGAAGTCCGTGTTGCACCTCTTTTTTATTTTTTTTAATTTTTCTCTTGCTATGCGTCGTGCGGAGTCAAAGAATTCAACTCGTAAAAAAAAAAAAACAATTTGATCTGCTATTTTAGTTAAAATAATTTTTTTTAGACGATGCCTATCGTGGGCCCCACGCGCCATGGGGATAGTGGGAATCGCGCGGGGATGTAGAAGCAAAGGCATATATGAATTGTTCGCGCAAGGAATGGAGGTGCGATCATACCAGGATGATGCACTGATCCCATCAGGTCGCAGCGAGCGTGCTTGGGCGAGAGGAGACCGGATGGTGACCTCCTGGAAGTCTTCGTGTTGCACCTCTTTTTTATTTTTTTTAATTTTTCTCTTGCTATGCGTCGTGCGGGAGTCAAAGAATTCAACTCTAAAAAAAAAAAACAATTTGATCTGCTATTTTAGTTAAAATAATTTTTTTAGACGATGCCTATCGTGGGCCCCACGCGCCATGGGGATAGTGGGAATCGCGCGCGGGATGTAGAAGCAAAGGCATATATGAATTGTTCGCGCAAGGAATGGAGGTGCGACCATACCAGGATGATGCACCTGAATCCCATCAGGTTTAGCGAGCGTGCTTGGGCGAGGAGTGGACGGGTGACCTCCTGGAAGTCTCGTGTTGCACCTCTTTTTTATTTTTTTTAATTTTTCTCTTGCTATGCGTCGTGCGGAGTCAAAGAATTCAACTCGGAAAAAAAAAAAACAATTTGATCTGCTATTTTAGTTAAAATAATTTTTTTTACGATGCCTATCGTGGGCCCCACGCGCCATGGGGATAGTGGGATCGCGCGCGGGGATGTAGAAGCAAAGGCATATATGAATTGTTCGCGCAAGGAATGGAGGTGCGATCATACCAGGATTATGCACCTAATCCCATCAGGTTTAGCGAGCGTGCTTGGGCGAGGAGTACTGGACGGGTGACCTCCTGGAAGTCTCGTGTTGCACCTCTTTTTTATTTTTTTTAATTTTTCTCTTGCTATGCGTCGTGCGGGAGTCAAAGAATTCAACTCAAAAAAAAAAAAACAATTTGATCTGCTATTTTAGTTAAAATAATTTTTTTTAGACGATGCCTATCGTGGGCCCCACGCGCCATGGGGATAGTGGGAATCGCGCGGGGATGTAGAAGCAAAGGCATATATGAATTGTTCGCGCAAGGAATGGAGGTGCGACCATACCAGGATGATGCACCGGATCCCATCAGGTTTAGCGAGCGTGCTTGGCGAGAGGAGTATGGATGGGTGACCTCCTGGAAGTCTCGTGTTGCACCTCTTTTTTATTTTTTTTAATTTTTCTCTTGCTATGCGTCGTGCGGGAGTCAAAGAATTCAACTCGAAAAAAAAAAAAACAATTTGATCTGCTATTTTAGTTAAAATAATTTTTTTTAGACGATGCCTATCGTGGGCCCCACGCGCCATGGGGATAGTGGGAATCGCGCGCGGGGATGTAGAAGCAAAGGCATATATGAATTGTTCGCGCAAGGAATGGAGGTGCGACCATACCAGGATGATGCACCGGATCCCATCAGGTTTAGCGAGCGTGCTTGGGCGAGAGGAGTACTGGATGGGTGACCTCCTGGAAGTCTCGTGTTGCACCTCTTTTTTATTTTTTTTAATTTTTCTCTTGCTATGCGTCGTGCGGAGTCAAAGAATTCAACTCGTAAAAAAAAAAAAACAATTTGATCTGATTTTAGTTAAAATAATTTTTTTTAGACGATGCCTATCGTGGGCCCCACGCGCCATGGGGATAGTGGGAATCGCGCGCGGGGATGTAGAAGCAAAGGCATATATGAATTGTTCGCGCAAGGAATGGAGGTGCGACCATACCAGGATGCATGCATCTGATCCCATCAGGTTCGCAGCGAGCGTGCTTGGCGAGGAGTACTGGACGGGTGACCTCCTGGAAGTCTCGTGTTGCACCTCTTTTTTATTTTTTTTAATTTTTCTCTTGCTATGCGTCGTGCGGAGTCAAAGAATTCAACTCGTAAAAAAAAAAAAACAATTTGATCTGCTATTTTAGTTAAATAATTTTTTTTAGACGATGCCTATCGTGGGCCCCACGCGCCATGGGGATAGTGGGAATCGCGCGCGGGGATGTAGAAGCAAAGGCATATATGAATTGTTCGCGCAAGGAATGGAGGTGCGATCATACCAGGATGATGCACGAATCCCATCAGGTTCGCAGCGAGCGTGCTTGGGCGAGAGAGTACCGGACGGTGACCTCCTGGAAGTCTCGTGTTGCACCTCTTTTTTATTTTTTTTAATTTTTCTCTTGCTATGCGTCGTGCGGAGTCAAAGAATTCAACTCGTAAAAAAAAAAAACAATTTGATCTGCTATTTTAGTTAAAATAATTTTTTTTAGACGATGCCTATCGTGGGCCCACGCGCCATGGGGATAGTGGGAATCGCGCGCGGGGATGTAGAAGCAAAGGCATATATGAATTGTTCGCGCAAGGAATGGAGGTGCGATCATACCAGGATGATGCACCTAATCCCATCAGGTTCGCAGTGAGCGTGCTTGGGCGAGGAGTACGGATGGGTGACCTCCTGGAAGTCTCGTGTTGCACCTCTTTTTTATTTTTTTTAATTTTTCTCTTGCTATGCGTCGTGCGGAGTCAAAGAATTCAACTCTAAAAAAAAAAAAACAATTTGATCTTATTTTAGTTAAATAATTTTTTTTAGACGATGCCTATCGTGGGCCCCACGCGCCATGGGGATAGTGGGAATCGCGCGGGGATGTAGAAGCAAAGGCATATATGAATTGTTCGCGCAAGGAATGGAGGTGCGACCATACCAGGATGATGCACCCAATCCCATCAGAACTTTAGTGAGCGTGCTTGGCGAGGAGTACGGATGGGTGACCTCCTGGAAGTCTCGTGTTGCACCTCTTTTTTATTTTTTTTAATTTTTCTCTTGCTATGCGTCGTGCGGGAGTCAAAGAATTCAACTCAAAAAAAAAAAACAATTTGATCTGCTATTTTAGTTAAATAATTTTTTTAGACGATGCCTATCGTGGGCCCACGCGCCATGGGGATAGTGGGAATCGCGCCTGGGATGTAGAAGCAAAGGCATATATGAATTGTTCGCGCAAGGAATGGCAGGTGCGATCATACCAGGATATGCACCTATCCCATCAGGTTTGCAGTGAGCGTGCTTGGCGAGAGGAGTACTGGACGGGTGACCTCCTGGAAGTCTCGTGTTGCACCTCTTTTTTATTTTTTTTAATTTTTCTCTTGCTATGCGTCGTGCCGGAGTCAAAGAATTCAACTCGTAAAAAAAAAAAAACAATTTGATCTGCTATTTTAGTTAAAATAATTTTTTTTAGACGATGCCTATCGGGGCCCACGCGCCATGGGGATAGTGGGAATCGCGCGCCTGGGATGTAGAAGCAAAGGCATATATGAATTGTTCGCGCAAGGAATGGAGGTGCGACCATACCAGCATGATGCACCTATCCCATCAGGTTTAGCGAGCGTGCTTGGCGAGGAGACGGAGGGTGACCTCCTGGAAGTCTCGTGTTGCACCTCTTTTTTATTTTTTTTAATTTTTCTCTTGCTATGCGTCGTGCGGAGTCAAAGAATTCAACTCGGAAAAAAAAAAAACAATTTGATCTGCTATTTTAGTTAAAATAATTTTTTTAGACGATGCCTATCGTGGGCCCACGCGCCATGGGGATAGTGGGAATCGCGCCTGGATGTAGAAGCAAAGGCATATATGAATTGTTCGCGCAAGGAATGGAGGTGCGATCATACCATGATGCACCTATCCCATCAGGTTCGCAGTGAGCGTGCTTGGGCGAGAGGAGTACGGACGGGTGACCTCCTGGGAGTCTCGTGTTGCACCTCTTTTTTATTTTTTTTAATTTTTCTCTTGCTATGCGTCGTGCGGAGTCAAAGAATTCAACTCGTAAAAAAAAAAACAATTTGATCTGCTATTTTAGTTAAAATAATTTTTTTTAGACGATGCCTATCGTGGGCCCCACGCGCCATGGGGATAGTGGGAATCGCGGGGATGTAGAAGCAAAGGCATATATGAATTGTTCGCGCAAGGAATGGAGGTGCGACCATACCAGGATGATGCACGGATCCCATCAGGTTTGCAGCGAGCGTGCTTGGGCGAGAGGAGTACGGATGGGTGACCTCCTGGAAGTCCGTGTTGCACCTCTTTTTTATTTTTTTTAATTTTTCTCTTGCTATGCGTCGTGCGGAGTCAAAGAATTCAACTCAAAAAAAAAAACAATTTGATCTGCTATTTTAGTTAAAATAATTTTTTTTAGACGATGCCTATCGTGGGCCCCACGCGCCATGGGGATAGTGGGAATCGCGCGGGGATGTAGAAGCAAAGGCATATATGAATTGTTCGCGCAAGGAATGGAGGTGCGACCATACCAGGATGATGCACCGGATCCCATCAGGTTTAGTGAGCGTGCTTGGGCGAGGAGTACCGGACGGGTGACCTCCTGAAGTCTCCGTGTTGCACCTCTTTTTTATTTTTTTTAATTTTTCTCTTGCTATGCGTCGTGCGGAGTCAAAGAATTCAACTCGTAAAAAAAAAAAACAATTTGATCTGCTATTTTAGTTAAAAATAATTTTTTTTAGACGATGCCTATCGTGGGCCCCACGCGCCATGGGGATAGTGGGAATCGCGCGCCTGGGATGTAGAAGCAAAGGCATATATGAATTGTTCGCAAGGAATGGAGGTGCGACCATACCAGGAGGATGCACACATCCCATCAGAACTCCGCAGCGAGCGTGCTTGGCGAGGAGTACTGGACGTGACCTCCTGGAGTCCTCGTGTTGCACCTCTTTTTTATTTTTTTTAATTTTTCTCTTGCTATGCGTCGTGCCGGAGTCAAAGAATTCAACTCAAAAAAAAAAACAATTTGATCTGTATTTTAGTTAAAAATAATTTTTTTTTACGATGCCTATCGTGGGCCCCACGCGCCATGGGGATAGTGGGAATCGCGCGCGGGATGTAGAAGCAAAGGCATATATGAATTGTTCGCGCAAGGAATGGAGGTGCGATCACCAGCACTGATGCACTGATCCATCAGGTTCGCAGTGAGCGTGCTTGGGCGAGGAGTACGGACGGTGACCTCCTGGAAGTCTCGTGTTGCACCTCTTTTTTATTTTTTTTAATTTTTTCTTGCTATGCGTCGTGCGGAGTCAAAGAATTCAACTCAAAAAAAAAAAACAATCCTTATTTAGTTAAAATAATTTTTTTAGACGATGCCTATCGTGGGCCCCACGCGCCATGGGGATAGTGGGAATCGCGCGGGGATGTAGAAGCAAAGGCATATATGAATTGTTCGCGCAAGGAATGGAGTGCGACCATACCAGGATGATGCACCGGATCCCATCAGGTTTCAGCGAGCGTGCTTGGGCGAGGAGTACTGGATGGGTGACCTCCTGGAAGTCTCGTGTTGCACCTCTTTTTTATTTTTTTTAATTTTTCTCTTGCTATGCGTCGTGCGGAGTCAAAGAATTCAACTCTAAAAAAAAAAAACAATTTGATCTGCTATTTTAGTTAAAATAATTTTTTTAGACGATGCCTATCGTGGGCCCCACGCGCCATGGGGATAGTGGGAATCGCGTCTGGGATGTAGAAGCAAAGGCATATATGAATTGTTCGCGCAAGGAATGGAGGTGCGACCATACCAGGATGATGCACCGGATCCCATCAGAACTTGCAGTGAGCGTGCTTGGGCGAGGAGTACCGGACGGGTGACCTCCTGGAAGTCTCGTGTTGCACCTCTTTTTTATTTTTTTTAATTTTTCTCTTGCTATGCGTCGTGCGGAGTCAAAGAATTCAACTCAAAAAAAAAAAAACAATTTGATCTGATTTTAGTTAAAATAATTTTTTTACGATGCCTATCGTGGGCCCCACGCGCCATGGGGATAGTGGGAATCGCGCGCCTGGATGTAGAAAGCAAAGGCATATATGAATTGTTCGCGCAAGGAATGGAGGTGCGACCATACCAGGATGATGCACCGGAATCCCATCAGGTTTAGCGAGCGTGCTTGGGCGAGAGGAGTACGGACGGGTGACCTCCTGGAAGTCCTCGTGTTGCACCTCTTTTTTATTTTTTTTAATTTTTCTCTTGCTATGCGTCGTGCGGAGTCAAAGAATTCAACTCGTAAAAAAAAAAAAACAATTTGATCTGCTATTTTAGTTAAAAATAATTTTTTTAGACGATGCCTATCGTGGGCCCCACGCGCCATGGGGATAGTGGGATCGCGCCTGGGATGTAGAAAGCAAAGGCATATATGAATTGTTCGCGCAAGGAATGGAGGTGCGACCATACCAGGATGATGCACCGGATCCCATCAGGTTCGCAGTGAGCGTGCTTGGCGAGGAGTATGGACGGTGACCTCCTGGAAGTCTTGTTGCACCTCTTTTTTATTTTTTTTAATTTTTCTCTTGCTATGCGTCGTGCGGAGTCAAAGAATTCAACTTAAAAAAAAAAACAATTTGATCTATTTTAGTTAAAAATAATTTTTTTTAGACGATGCCTATCGTGGGCCCCACGCGCCATGGGGATAGTGGGAATCGCGCCCTGGGATGTAGAAGCAAAGGCATATATGAATTGTTCGCAAGGAATGGAGTGTGCGACCATACCAGCACTATGCACGGATCCCATCAGGTTTAGCGAGCGTGCTTGGGCGAGGAGTACGGACGGGTGACCTCCTGGAAGTCTTCGTGTTGCACCTCTTTTTTATTTTTTTTAATTTTTCTCTTGCTATGCGTCGTGCGGAGTCAAAGAATTCAACTCGGAAAAAAAAAAAACAATTTGATCTGCTATTTTAGTTAAAAAATTTTTTAGACGATGCCTATCGTGGGCCCCACGCGCCATGGGGATAGTGGGAATCGCGCCCGGGATGTAGAAGCAAAGGCATATATGAATTGTTCGCGCAAGGAATGGAGGTGCGACCATACCAGGATGATGCACCGAATCCCATCAGGTTCGCAGCGAGCGTGCTTGGCGAGAGGACCTGGACGGGTGACCTCCTGGAAGTCTCGTGTTGCACCTCTTTTTTATTTTTTTTAATTTTTCTCTTGCTATGCGTCGTGCGGAGTCAAAGAATTCAACTCTAAAAAAAAAAACAATTTGATCTGCTATTTTAGTTAAAATAATTTTTTTACGATGCCTATCGTGGCCCCACGCGCCATGGGGATAGTGGGAACGCGCGCGGGATGTAGAAGCAAAGGCATATATGAATTGTTCGCGCAAGGAATGGAGGTGCGACCATACCAGGATGATGCACCTAATCCCATCAGGTTTTAGTGAGCGTGCTTGGGCGAGGAGTACGGATGGGTGACCTCCTGGAAGTCTCGTGTCTGCACCTCTTTTTTATTTTTTTTAATTTTTCTCTTGCTATGCGTCGTGCCGGAGTCAAAGAATTCAACTCGAAAAAAAAAAAAAACAATTTGATCTGCTATTTTAGTTAAAATAATTTTTTTAGACGATGCCTATCGTGGGCCCCACGCGCCATGGGGATAGTGGGAATCGCGCCTGGGATGTAGAAGCAAAGGCATATATGAATTGTTCGCGCAAGGAATGGAGGTGCGATCATACCAGGATGATGCACCCATCCCATCAGGTCGCAGCGAGCGTGCTTGGGCGAGGAGTACTTGGATGGGTGACCTCCTGGAAGTCTCGTGTTGCACCTCTTTTTTATTTTTTTTAATTTTTCTCTTGCTATGCGTCGTGCTGAGTCAAAGAATTCAACTCTTAAAAAAAAAAAAACAATTTGATCTGCTATTTTAGTTAAAATAATTTTTTTTAGACGATGCCTATCGTGGGCCCCACGCGCCATGGGGATAGTGGGAATCGCGCCTGGATGTAGAAGCAAAGGCATATATGAATTGTTCGCGCAAGGAATGGAGGTGCGATCATACCAGGATAATGCACCCTTCCCATCAGGTCGCAGCGAGCGTGCTTGGCGAGGAGTACCGGACGGGTGACCTCCTGGAAGTCCGTGTTGCACCTCTTTTTTATTTTTTTTAATTTTTCTCTTGCTATGCGTCGTGCGGAGTCAAAGAATTCAACTCAAAAAAAAAAACAATTTGATCTGCTATTTTAGTTAAAAATAATTTTTTTTAGACGATGCCTATCGTGGGCCCCACGCGCCATGGGGATAGTGGGAATCGCGCGTTGGGATGTAGAAGCAAAGGCATATATGAATTGTTCGCGCAAGGAATGGAGGTGCGATCATACCAGGTATGCACCGGATCCCATCAGGTTTAGCGAGCGTGCTTGGGCGAGAGAGTACTGGACGGGTGACCTCCTGGAAGTCTCGTGTTGCACCTCTTTTTTATTTTTTTTAATTTTTCTCTTGCTATGCGTCGTGCGGAGTCAAAGAATTCAACTCGTAAAAAAAAAAAAACAATTTGATCTTATTTAGTTAAAATAATTTTTTTTAGACGATGCCTATCGTGGGCCCCACGCGCCATGGGGATAGTGGGAATCGCGCGCCTGGGATGTAGAAGCAAAGGCATATATGAATTGTTCGCGCAAGGAATGGGAGGTGCACCATACCAGGATGATGCACCTGGATCCCATCAGAACTCGCAGTGAGCGTGCTTGGGCGAGAGGAGTACTGGATGGGTGACCTCCTGGAGTCCCCGTGTTGCACCTCTTTTTTATTTTTTTTAATTTTTCTCTTGCTATGCGTCGTGCGGAGTCAAAGAATTCAACTCAAAAAAAAAAAAAACAATTTGATCTGTATTTTAGTTAAAATAATTTTTTTTAGACGATGCCTATCGTGGGCCCCACGCGCCATGGGGATAGTGGGAATCGCGCCCTGGGATGTAGAAGCAAAGGCATATATGAATTGTTCGCGCAAGGAATGGAGGTGCGATCATACCACTTATGCACCTATCCCATCAGGTTCGCAGCGAGCGTGCTTGGGCGAGAGGAGTACGGACGGGTGACCTCCTGGAAGTCCTCGTGTTGCACCTCTTTTTTATTTTTTTTAATTTTTCTCTTGCTATGCGTCGTGCGGGAGTCAAAGAATTCAACTCGAAAAAAAAAAAAATTTGATCTGATTTTAGTTAAAAATAATTTTTTTTAGACGATGCCTATCGTGGGCCCCACGCGCCATGGGGATAGTGGGAATCGCGCGGGGATGTAGAAGCAAAGGCATATATGAATTGTTCGCGCAAGGAATGGAGGTGCGATCATACCAGGATGCACCCATCCCATCAGGTTTGCAGTGAGCGTGCTTGGGCGAGAGGAGTACGGACGGGTGACCTCCTGGAAGTCTCGTGTTGCACCTCTTTTTTATTTTTTTTAATTTTTCTCTTGCTATGCGTCGTGCGGAGTCAAAGAATTCAACTCTAAAAAAAAAAAACAATTTGATCTGCTATTTTAGTTAAAATAATTTTTTTTACGATGCCTATCGTGGGCCCCACGCGCCATGGGGATAGTGGGAATCGCGCGCCGGGATGTAGAAGCAAAGGCATATATGAATTGTTCGCGCAAGGAATGGAGGTGCGACCATACCAGGATATGCACCTAATCCCATCAGGTCGCAGCGAGCGTGCTTGGCGAGGAGTACTGGATGGGTGACCTCCTGGAAGTCCTCGTGTTGCACCTCTTTTTTATTTTTTTTAATTTTTCTCTTGCTATGCGTCGTGCGGAGTCAAAGAATTCAACTCGGAAAAAAAAAAACAATTTGATCTGCCATTTTAAAAATAATTTTTAGACGATGCCTATCGTGGGCCCCACGCGCCATGGGGATAGTGGGAATCGCGCCTGGGATGTAGAAGCAAAGGCATATATGAATTGTTCGCGCAAGGAATGGAGGTGCGATCATACCAGGATATGCACCGGATCCCATCAGGTTTGCAGCGAGCGTGCTTGGGCGAGGAGTACCGGATGGGTGACCTCCTGGAAGTCTCGTGTTGCACCTCTTTTTTATTTTTTTTAATTTTTCTCTTGCTATGCGTCGTGCGGAGTCAAAGAATTCAACTCGAAAAAAAAAAAACAATTTGATCTGCTATTTTAGTTAAAATAATTTTTTTTAGACGATGCCTATCGTGGGCCCCACGCGCCATGGGGATAGTGGGAATCGCGCGGGGATGTAGAAGCAAAGGCATATATGAATTGTTCGCGCAAGGAATGGAGGTGCGATCATACCAGGATTATGCACCTGATCCCATCAGGTTCGCAGCGAGCGTGCTTGGGCGAGGAGTACTGGACGGTGACCTCCTGGAAGTTTCGTGTTGCACCTCTTTTTTATTTTTTTTAATTTTTCTCTTGCTATGCGTCGTGCGGAGTCAAAGAATTCAACTCAAAAAAAAAAAAAATTTGATCTGCTATTTTAGTTAAATAATTTTTTTTAGACGATGCCTATCGTGGGCCCCACGCGCCATGGGGATAGTGGGAATCGCGCCTGGATGTAGAAGCAAAGGCATATATGAATTGTTCGCGCAAGGAATGGAGGTGCGACCATACCAGGATGATGCACCGATCCCATCAGAACGCAGTGAGCGTGCTTGGCGAGGAGTACCTGGACGGGTGACCTCCTGGAGTCCTCGTGTTGCACCTCTTTTTTATTTTTTTTAATTTTTCTCTTGCTATGCGTCGTGCGGAGTCAAAGAATTCAACTCGTAAAAAAAAAAAAACAATTTGATCTGCTATTTTAGTTAAAAATAATTTTTTTTAGACGATGCCTATCGTGGGCCCCACGCGCCATGGGGATAGTGGGAATCGCGCTCTGGATGTAGAAGCAAAGGCATATATGAATTGTTCGCGCAAGGAATGGAGGTGCGACCATACCAGGATAATGCACCTAATCCCATCAGAACTCGCAGCGAGCGTGCTTGGCGAGGAGTATGGACGGGTGACCTCCTGGAAGTCTCGTGTTGCACCTCTTTTTTATTTTTTTTAATTTTTCTCTTGCTATGCGTCGTGCGGAGTCAAAGAATTCAACTCGAAAAAAAAAAAACAATTTGATCTGCTATTTTAGTTAAAATAATTTTTTTAGACGATGCCTATCGTGGGCCCCACGCGCCATGGGGATAGTGGGAACGCGCTGCGGATGTAGAAGCAAAGGCATATATGAATTGTTCGCGCAAGGAATGGAGGTGCGATCATACCAGGATGATGCACCTGATCCCATCAGAACTTTAGTGAGCGTGCTTGGGCGAGGAGTACGGACGGTGACCTCCTGGAAGTCTCGTGTTGCACCTCTTTTTTATTTTTTTTAATTTTTCTCTTGCTATGCGTCGTGCGGAGTCAAAGAATTCAACTCGAAAAAAAAAAAAAACAATTTGATCTGCTATTTTAGTTAAAATAATTTTTTTAGACGATGCCTATCGTGGCCCCACGCGCCATGGGGATAGTGGGAATCGCGCGCGGGATGGAGAAGCAAAGGCATATATGAATTGTTCGCGCAAGGAATGGAGGTGCGATCATACCAGGATTATGCATCTGATCCCAGAGGTTTGCAGCGAGCGTGCTTGGCGAGGAGTACCTGGGTGACCTCCTGAAGTCCTCGTGTTGCACCTCTTTTTTATTTTTTTTAATTTTTCTCTTGCTATGCGTCGTGCGGAGTCAAAGAATTCAACTCTAAAAAAAAAAAAACAATTTGATCTGCTATTTTAGTTAAAATAATTTTTTTTAGACGATGCCTATCGTGGGCCCCACGCGCCATGGGGATAGTGGGAATCGCGCGGCGGGATGTAAGCAAAGGCATATATGAATTGTTCGCGCAAGGAATGGAGGTGCGACCATACCATATGCACTGAACCCATCAGGTTTAGCGAGCGTGCTTGGGAGAGGAGTATGGATGGTGACCTCCTGGAAGTCTCGTGTTGCACCTCTTTTTTATTTTTTTTAATTTTTCTCTTGCTATGCGTCGTGCGGAGTCAAAGAATTCAACTCAAAAAAAAAACAATTTGATCTGCTATTTTAGTTAAAATAATTTTTTTTAGACGATGCCTATCGTGGGCCCCACGCGCCATGGGGATAGTGGGAATCGCGCGCTGGGATGTAGAGCAAAGGCATATATGAATTGTTCGCGCAAGGAATGGAGGTGCGATCATACCAGGATGATGCACCGATCCCATCAGGTTCCGGGAGCGTGCTTGGGCGAGGAGTATGGACGGTGACCTCCTGGGAGTCTCGTGTTGCACCTCTTTTTTATTTTTTTTAATTTTTCTCTTGCTATGCGTCGTGCGGAGTCAAAGAATTCAACTCGTAAAAAAAAAAACAATTTGATCTGCTATTTTAGTTAAAATAATTTTTTTAGACGATGCCTATCGTGGGCCCCACGCGCCATGGGGATAGTGGGAATCGCGCGGGGATGTAGAAGCAAAGGCATATATGAATTGTTCGCGCAAGGAATGGTGTGCGACCATACCACTGATGCACCGAATCCCATCAGGTTTCAGCGAGCGTGCTTGGCGAGAGGAGTACCGGACGGGTGACCTCCTGGAGTTCGTGTTGCACCTCTTTTTTATTTTTTTTAATTTTTCTCTTGCTATGCGTCGTGCGGGAGTCAAAGAATTCAACTCAAAAAAAAAAAAACAATTTGATCTGTATTTTAGTTAAAATAATTTTTTTTAGACGATGCCTATCGTGGGCCCACGCGCCATGGGGATAGTGGGAATCGCGCCGGGGATGTAGAAGCAAAGGCATATATGAATTGTTCGCGCAAGGAATGGAGGTGCGACCATACCAGGATTATGCACCGGATCCCATCAGGTTCGCAGCGAGCGTGCTTGGGCGAGAGAGACCGGATGGGTGACCTCCTGGAAGTCTCGTGTTGCACCTCTTTTTTATTTTTTTTAATTTTTCTCTTGCTATGCGTCGTGCGGAGTCAAAGAATTCAACTCTAAAAAAAAAAAAACAATTTGATCCCTATTTTAGTTAAATAATTTTTTTTAGACGATGCCTATCGTGGGCCCCACGCGCCATGGGGATAGTGGGAATCGCGCGCGGGATGTAGAAGCAAAGGCATATATGAATTGTTCGCGCAAGGAATGGAGGTGCGATCATACCAGGATGATGCACCTACCCATCAGGTTTTAGTGAGCGTGCTTGGCGAGGAGTACCGGACGGGTGACCTCCTGGAAGTCTCGTGTTGCACCTCTTTTTTATTTTTTTTAATTTTTCTCTTGCTATGCGTCGTGCGGAGTCAAAGAATTCAACTCGGAAAAAAAAAAAACAATTTGATCTGCTATTTTAGTTAAAAATAATTTTTTTTAGACGATGCCTATCGTGGGCCCCACGCGCCATGGGGATAGTGGGAATCGCGCGCCGGATGTAGAAGCAAAGGCATATATGAATTGTTCGCGCAAGGAATGGGAGGTGCGACCATACCAGGATGATGCAAATCCCATCAGGTTCGCAGCGAGCGTGCTTGGCGAGAGGAGTACCGGACGGTGACCTCTGGGAGTCCTCGTGTTGCACCTCTTTTTTATTTTTTTTAATTTTTCTCTTGCTATGCGTCGTGCGGAGTCAAAGAATTCAACTCGAAAAAAAACAATTTGATCTGCTATTTTAGTTAAAAATAATTTTTTTTAGACGATGCCTATCGTGGGCCCCACGCGCCATGGGGATAGTGGGAATCGCGCGCCGGGGAAGAAGCAAAGGCATATATGAATTGTTCGCGCAAGGAATGGGAGGTGCGACCATACCAGGATGATGCACCTATCCCATCAGGTCGCAGCGAGCGTGCTTGGCGAGGAGTACTGGACGGGTGACCTCCTGGAGTCTCGTGTTGCACCTCTTTTTTATTTTTTTTAATTTTTCTCTTGCTATGCGTCGTGCGGAGTCAAAGAATTCAACTCTAAAAAAAAAAAACAATTTGATCTGCTATTTTAGTTAAAATAATTTTTTTTAGACGATGCCTATCGTGGGCCCCACGCGCCATGGGGATAGTGGGAATCGCGCGGGGATGTAGAAGCAAAGGCATATATGAATTGTTCGCGCAAGGAATGGAGGTGCGACCATACCAGGATGATGCACCCGAATCCCATCAGGTTCGCAGTGAGCGTGCTTGGCGAGGAGTACCTGGATGGGTGACCTCCTGGAAGTCTCGTGTTGCACCTCTTTTTTATTTTTTTTAATTTTTCTCTTGCTATGCGTCGTGCGGAGTCAAAGAATTCAACTCGAAAAAAAAAACAATTTGATCTGCTATTTTAGTTAAAATAATTTTTTTTAGACGATGCCTATCGTGGGCCCACGCGCCATGGGGATAGTGGGAATCGCGCGCGGGGATGTAGAAGCAAAGGCATATATGAATTGTTCGCAAGGAATGGAGGTGCGACCATACCAGGATGATGCACCGGATCCCATCAGGTCGCAGTGAGCGTGCTTGGGCGAGAGGATTGGACGGGTGACCTCCTGGAAGTCTCGTGTTGCACCTCTTTTTTATTTTTTTTAATTTTTCTCTTGCTATGCGTCGTGCGGAGTCAAAGAATTCAACTCTAAAAAAAAAACAATTTGATCTGCTATTTTAGTTAAAATAATTTTTTTTAGACGATGCCTATCGTGGGCCCCACGCGCCATGGGGATAGTGGGAACGCGCCGGGATGTAGAAGCAAAGGCATATATGAATTGTTCGCGCAAGGAATGGAGGTGCGATCATACCACTAATGCATCCTATCCCATCAGTTTAAGCGAGCGTGCTTGGCGAGAGGAGTACCGGATGGGTGACCTCCTGGAAGTCTCGTGTTGCACCTCTTTTTTATTTTTTTTAATTTTTCTCTTGCTATGCGTCGTGCGGAGTCAAAGAATTCAACTCGTAAAAAAAAAAAACAATTTGATCCTATTTTAGTTAAAAATAATTTTTTTTAGACGATGCCTATCGTGGGCCCCACGCGCCATGGGGATAGTGGGAATCGCGGCGGGGATGTAGAAGCAAAGGCATATATGAATTGTTCGCGCAAGGAATGGCAGGTGCGACCATACCATGATGCACCGAATCCCATCAGGTTTTAGTGAGCGTGCTTGGCGAGAGGAGTACGGACGGGTGACCTCCTGGAAGTCTCGTGTTGCACCTCTTTTTTATTTTTTTTAATTTTTCTCTTGCTATGCGTCGTGCGGAGTCAAAGAATTCAACTCGTAAAAAAAAAAAACAATTTGATCTGTATTTTAGTTAAAATAATTTTTTTAGACGATGCCTATCGTGGGCCCCACGCGCCATGGGGATAGTGGGATCGCGCGCTGGGATGTAGAAGCAAAGGCATATATGAATTGTTCGCGCAAGGAATGGATGTGCACCATACCAACACTATGCACCTAATCCCATCAGGTTCGCAGTGAAGTGTGCTTGGCGAGGAGTACTGGACGGTGACCTCCTGGAAGTCTCGTGTTGCACCTCTTTTTTTTTTAATTTTTCTCTTGCTATGCGTCGTGCGGGAGTCAAAGAATTCAACTCTGTAAAAAAAAAAAACAATTTGATCTGCTATTTTAGTTAAAAATAATTTTTTTTAGACGATGCCTATCGTGGGCCCCACGCGCCACGGGATAGTGGGAATTCGCGCTGGGGATGTAGAAGCAAAGGCATATATGAATTGTTCGCAAGGAATGGAGGTGCGACCAGACTGATATGACTCTAATCTACCCATCAGGTTTAGCGAGCGTGCTTGGGCGAGGAGTACTGGATGGGTGACCTCCTGGAAGTCGTGTTGCACCTCTTTTTTATTTTAATTTTTCTCTTGCTATGCGTCGTGCGGGAGTCAAAGAATTCAACTCAAAAAAAAAAAACAATTTGATCTGCTATTTTAGTTAAAATAATTTTTTTTAGACGATGCCTATCGTGGGCCCCACGCGCCATGGGGATAGTGGGAACGCGCGCGGGGATGTAGAAAGCAAAGGCATATATGAATTGTTCGCGCAAAGGAATGGGTGCGACCATACCAGGATAATGCACCGGAACCCATCAGAAGTTCGCAGCGAGCGTGCTTGGGCGAGAGGAGTACTTGGACGGGTGACCTCCTGGAAGTCCGTGTTGCACCTCTTTTTTATTTTTTTTAATTTTTCTCTTGCTATGCGTCGTGCCTGAGTCAAAGAATTCAACTCGGAAAAAAAAAAAAAAATTTGATCTGCTATTTAGTTAATAATTTTTTTTTAGACGATGCCTATCGTGGGCCCCACGCGCCATGGGGATAGTGGGAATCGCGCCGGGGATGTAGCAAAGGCATATATGAATTGTTCGCGCAAGGAATGGAGGTGCGATCATACCAGGATTATGCACCGAATCCCATCGAGAACTCCGCAGTGAGCGTGCTTGGGCGAGAGTAGTACTGGACGGGTGACCTCCTGGAAGTCCTCGTGTTGCACCTCTTTTTTATTTTTTTTAATTTTTCTCTTGCTATGCGTCGTGCGGGAGTCAAAGAATTCAACTCGTAAAAAAAAACAATTTGATCTGCCATTTTAGTTAAAATAATTTTTTTAGACGATGCCTATCGTGGCCCCACGCGCCATGGGGATAGTGGGAATCGCGCGCGGGGATGCAGAAGCAAAGGCATATATGAATTGTTCGCAAGGAAGGAGGTGCGATCATACCAGGATAATGCACCAATTCCATCAGAACTTCGCAGTGAGCGTGCTTGGCGAGGGAGTACCGGACGGTGACCTCTTGGAAGTCCCGTGTTGCACCTCTTTTTTATTTTTTTTAATTTCTCTTGCTATGCGTCGTGCGGAGTCAAAGAATTCAACTCTAAAAAAAAAAACAATTTGATCTGCTATTTTAGTTAAAATAATTTTTTTTAGACGATGCCTATCGTGGGCCCACGCGCCATGGGGATAGTGGGAATCGCGCGGCGGGGATGTAGAAGCAAAGGCATATATGAATTGTTCGCGCAAGGAATGGGAGGTGCGACCATACCAGGATATGACCGAATCCCATCAGGTCTCAGCGAGCGTGCTTGGGCGAGAGAGTACCGGATGGGTGACCTCCTGGAAGTCTCCGTGTTCACCTCTTTTTTATTTTTTTTAATTTTTCTTGCTATGCGTCGCCCTGAGTCAAAGAATTCAACTTGGAAAAAAAAAAACAATTTGATCTTATTTTAGTTAAAAATAATTTTTTTTAGACGATGCCTATCGTGGGCCCCACGCGCCATGGGATAGTGGGAATCGCGCGCGGGGATGGAAAGCAAAGGCATATATGAATTGTTCGCAAGGAATGGAGGTGCGATCATACCAGGATGCACCACCTGACCCATCAGAACTTTAGTGAGCGTGCTTGGGCGAGGAGTACGGGATGGGTGACCTCCTGGGAAGTCTCGTGTTGCACCTCTTTTTTATTTTTTTTAATTTTTCTCTTGCTATGCGTCGTGCGGGAGTCAAAGAATTCAACTCTTAAAAAAAAAAAACAATTTGATCTTGCTATTTTAGTTAAAATAATTTTTTTAGACGATGCTATTGGGCCCCACGCCATGGGGATAGTGGGAATCGCGGCTGGCGGGGAAAGCAAAGGCATATATGAATTGTTCGGCAAGGAATGGCAGGTGCGATCATACCAGCATGATGCACCGAATTCCCATCGAGGTTCTCAGCGAGCGTGCTTGGGCGAGGAGTACTGGATGGTGACCTCCTGGAGTCCTCGTGTTGCACCTCTTATTTTAATTTTTCTCTTGTATGCGTCGTGCCGGAGTCAAAGAATTCAACTCGTAAAAAAAAAAAACAATTTGATCTGCTATTTAGTTAAAATAATTTTTTTAGACGATGCCTATGTGGCCCACGCGCCATGGGATAGTGGAACGCGCTGCGGGATGTAGAAGCAAAGGCATATATGAATTGTTCGCGCAAGGAATGGAGGTGCGATCATAGATGAGGACTTATGAAATTTGACCCATCAGAGGTTTAGTGAGCGTGGCTTGGGCGAGAGCTTGGATGGGTGACCTCCTGGAAGTTTCCGTGTTGCACTTTTTTATTTTTTTTAATTTTTCTCTTGCTATGCGTCGTGCCGGAGTCAAAGAATCAACTCGGAAAAAAAAAAAAACAATTTGATCTGTATTTAGTTAAAATAATTTTTTTTAAGACGCTGCATCGTGGGCCCCACGCGCCATGGGGATAGTGGGAATCGCGCGCCTGGGATGTGAAGCAAAGGCATATATGAATTGTTCGCAAGGAATGGCAGGTGCGATCATACCGATGATGCAATGAATCGTCCCATCAGGTTCGCAGGCGAGCGTGCTTGGGCGAGGAGAGTTGGATGGTGACCTTGGGAGTCTCGTGTTGCACCTCTTTTTTATTTTTTTTAATTTTTCTCTTGTGATGCGTCGTGCGGGAGTCAAAGAATTCAACTCGAAAAAAAAAAAACAATTTGATCTGCTATTTAGTTAAAATAATTTTTTTAGAACGATGCCTATCGTGGGCCCCACGCCATGGGGATAGTGGGAATCGGTGGCGCGGGATGTAGAAGCAAAGGCATATATGAATTGTTCGCGCAAGGAATGGCAGGTGCGATCATACCAGGATATGCACCTGAATCCCATCAGGCTTTAGCGAGCGTGCTGGCGAGAGGAGTCCTGATGGGTGACCTCCTGGGAAGTCTCCGTGTTGCACCTCTTTTTTATTTTTTTTATTTTTCTCTTGCTATGCGTCGTGCGGAGTCAAAGAATTCAACTAAAAAAAAAAAAAAATTTGATCTATTTTAGTTAAAAATAATTTTTTTAGACGATGCCTATCGTGGGCCCCACGCGCCATGGGGATAGTGGGAATCGCGGCGGGGATGTAGAAGCAAAGGCATATATGAATTGTTCGCGCAAGGAATGGAGGTGCGATCATACCAGCATGATGCACCGGATCCCATCGAGGTTTAGTGAGCGTGCTTGGGCGAGCACCTGGATGGGTGACCTCCTGGAAGTCTCGTGTTGCACCTCTTTTTTATTTTTTTTAATTTTTCTCTTGCTATGCGTCGTGCGGGAGTCAAAGAATTCAACTCTAAAAAAAAAAAAAACAATTTGATCTTATTTTAGTTAAAAATAATTTTTTTTGACGTGTTATCGTGGGCCCCACGCGCCATGGGGATAGTGGGAATCGCGCGCGGGGATGTAGCAAGGCATATATGAATTGTTCGCGCAAGGAATGGGTGTGCCGATGATACCACTAATATCAAATCCCATCAGAACTTTAGTGAGCGTGCTTGGCGAGGAGACTGGACGGTGACCTTGGGAGTTTCGTGTTGCACCTCTTTTTTATTTTTTTTAATTTTTCTGTGATGCGTCGTGCGGGAGTCAAAGAATTCAACTCTTAAAAAAAAAAAACAATTTGATCTGCTATTTTAGTTAAAAATAATTTTTTTTAGACGATGCCTATCGTGGGCCCACGCGCCATGGGGATAGTGGGACGCGCGGCGGGATGTAGAAGCAAAGGCATATATGAATTGTTCGTGCAAGGAATGGAGGTGCGATCATACTATGACTAATCTGTTCATCAGGTTTAGCGAGCGTGCTTGGGCGAGTAGATGATGGGTGACCTCCTGGAAGTCCTCGTGTTGCACCTCTTTTTTATTTTTTTTAATTTTTCTCTTGCTATGCGTCGTGCGGGAGTCAAAGAATTCAACTCGTAAAAAAACAATTTGATCTGCCATTTTAGTTAAAAATAATTTTTTTTACGATGCCTATCGTGGGCCCCACGCGCCATGGGGATAGTGGGAATGCGCCGGGGATGTAGAAAGCAAAGGCATATATGAATTGTCGCGCAAGGAATGGAGGTGCGACCATACGACACTAATGCACCGGATTCCCATCAGAACTTCAGCCGAGCGGTGCTGGGCGAGAGTAGTACTGGACGGTGACCTCTGGGAGTCTCCGTGTTGCACCTCTTTTTTATTTTTTTTATTTTTTCTCTTGCTATGCGTCGTGCGGGAGTCAAAGAATTCAACTCGAAAAAAAAAAAAAACAATTTGATCTGCTATTTTAGTTAAATAATTTTTTTTAGACGATGCCTATCGTGGCCACGCGCCACGGGATAGTGGGAACGCGCCGGGATGTAGAAGCAAAGGCATATATGAATTGTTCGCGCAAGGAATGGCAGGTGCGACCATACCAGGATGCACGGAATCCCATCAGAACTTTCAGCGAGCGCTTGCGAGAGGAGTCTGGATGGGTGACCTCTGGAATCTTCTTGTTGCACCTCTTTTTTATTTTTTTTAATTTTCTCTTGCTATGTCGTGCGGGAGTCAAAGAATTCAACTCTGGAAAA
>JAMLFY010000012.1:22779710-22867384 GCA_030441495.1 Dalbergia oliveri
ATATTCAGTCTAGGAGTAGAGAGAGCAATTGTATTCCGCTTTTTGCATGACTATGTGATCAGGCTTTTTCAAAAGAAACAACGGCAACCACTGGGGTTTTTTTTCTCTCTACTCCATTTCCAAAGTTAGCATCACAATAACCTGCAATCTCACAAGAAGTACATTTCTTATACCATAAGTCGAGATTAGTAGTACCTGATAAATATCAAAGGATTCTCTTAACAACATTTAAGTGTGATTGCTTTGAGTTAGATTGAAATCTAGCACAAATTTTCACACTTAATTGAATGTCTAGTCTGCTAGTTGTAAGGTACAATAGTGAACCAATCATCCTATGATAATTACTTTCTAAAATGTTTTCACCATTCTCATCAGTATCAATGATTTGAGATGGATTCATAGGGTGCTCATTGGTTTAGCTTGGTCCATATTAGATTTCTTCAAAAACTTCTTTGTATGTTTTTCTTGATAGATCAAGGTTCCTTCCTTTTGCTATTTTATTTACAAACTAAGGAAGAATTTTAGTTTACCTATCATACTCATCTCAAATTCACTATGCATTAATTTTGAAAGCTTTTCAGAGAGAATGATGAGTAACGCCAAATATGATGTCATCAACATATATTTGAATAATCAGAAAGTTATTATCTTGGTCAAGAGTAAAAAAAAAGTAGTATTAACTTTACCTTTCTTGAACCTATTCTTCAGGAAGAAGGTACTCAGTCTATCATACCAAGCTTGAGGAGCATTTTTCAGACCATAGAGAGCTTTCGTTAGCTTGAAAACATGGTTGAGAAGATTTTTACTCTCAAAACCAGGGGGCTATTTTACATATATTTCCTTAGAGAGGAATCCATTTGAAAATGCAAACTTAACATCCATTTGGTAGAGAGTGAATCCCTTGAAGGCGCAAAAGCAAGTAGTATTCTACTGGCTTCAAGCCTAGCTACTGGTGCAAAGATCTCATTATAATCAATTCTTTCTTGTTGATTATAACCTTGTGTAACCAACCTTGCTTTGTTCCATGTGATGGTGTCTGCATCGACCTTGTTCTTAAATATCTCCTTTATATTGATGATGGTTTTTTAACCTTTCTTGAACTTGGTTAGCTTTTTTTGTATAGCATCCACCCAACTTTGATCACTCAAAGCTTCTTTAATGCATTTAGGTTCAAAAGTGGACATGAAAGCACAATTTGATATATTTCTAAGGGATGACTTGGTTCTCATACCCTTGAAAATGTCTCCACGAAATTTGTCTTGAGAAACTATCTTTAAATTGGAAACTCCCTTGCAGTTTCTCTATCATTGAGATTCCTCAGCTTCTTTTTCATCTTCAAATTGCTCATCTTCATGTCAGAAATGTTACTTTCTGATTACTTTGGAGTAGTGAGCATGCTTTCTGAAGAGTTGATGTTTTGGAGCCTACTTTTTGAAGGTTTGGCTTTCATCTGCTTGCTTTCTGGAACTTCCTTGAGACTCATTTCTCAGGACTTTCTTCCAGTTCTTTTGAAATCATAAGCAAAGTCCTTCTTGAGCTTATTCATCATCTAG
Source organism: Dalbergia oliveri (assembly GCA_030441495.1). Taxonomy (NCBI): domain Eukaryota; kingdom Viridiplantae; phylum Streptophyta; class Magnoliopsida; order Fabales; family Fabaceae; genus Dalbergia; species Dalbergia oliveri. The sequence continues at coordinate 22,781,264 of JAMLFY010000012.1, forward strand.
CTTGAATTGTTTAAAGTTCTTAGGCTTTGAGCTTCTAATCCACATCCTGGTTTAGGACAAGTATCTTGAGTAGTAACCGTTCGCTTGTTCCTTGGCATTCCAACCAAAGGACTTTTTCTAACATGCTTGCAATAAGAATGATTTTTGGTTTTGGTACTCAGACTTTCTTGGGTCCTTTTAGTTAGTTTTTGAGGAAGAGATTTCCTAACCTTTCTAACAGATTTCTTTTCCAAGAACTATTTTTCAGGTGGGTGTCCCTTCTTGTGGCAGAAGTGCAAGAAACAAAGTTTATAGATCTTAGATGAGGTTGCATTACTTTTTCTCTTCTATTTCCTTTTTATATCCCAAGCTTATTTTCTGAAACTATGGCTTCTAACCTCCAGCATAAAAACAAGGATTTTGAACCATTTATCATTTGTTCTAGGTTATATATCAGAAGCTGAAGCCTCTCAATTTTAGAAAAAAAAAACTTTCTGACATCTTTTTCGTTTCTTTTGGAGACTTCAATTTCTAAGGTATAGAACATAAGAAAGGAAAAAAACTTCTTGTAATTTTTCTTCTTTAAGCTTAACCTTTTCAGCTTCAGGCTTGATCTCTTCAAGTTTTAAGGCAACCTTTTGAGTTTTCTTTACGGTTAGGATATTTAGAGGAACAAGCTTGAGAATCTTCTAGCTACTCATCATACAATGCAAGTACTAAGCAATATGAAAGATTGAGTTCAGATACTCTTACCTTACAATCTCCTATTGAACCATACCTAAGTCATGAATCATAGATTTGTGACATCTTCTAACTCATCATGACTTTCTAACCCGTTCTTTTCATCTTCAGAGATACTCCAAGTACCCAGGCCCTTCAGGTGGTAAGTTTCATGATTTTCTTTGCCTTTTTTGTCCTTTATGAGATTTGATGTCTCTTCCTTCCTTGCCTTTGCCTTCTTAGGCTTTTGGCATTTTTCTCATGAACAGGGATCTCGTCTCCATTTTCAATCTCAGATCTTTTATCAATTTCTTCTTCTTCATTGAAGGTTTTGGCAACTTCCATTACTTTAGCTTTACATTACTTCTGATGTGATGACTTTAGGGTCAAAGACTTGCTCCCTTTTATGGATTCATCATACATTTCAGGGAGCACATTTTCTGTGGATTTCAAGAAATCCAAAAAGAGCATTTAGGACAAGAGTTTGAAGATCTTTGGTATATGATCCTCATGCAACATGTGTAGTTTGTCTTGTATTTCCTTAGCTATGTCACAAGCAAATATTTTGTCATACATAGCTCTGCTTAGTGTGCTTGAGTAGGTGCTTGGTTTTGGAGTTCAGAGCTCTGACTTTTGTTCTTGTTCACCTGCTCCTGGGACTTTTCCTAAAGATGAGGGTGAGAGAGACGTTAGTTAATAGAGTGATCTTTAGCTATGTGAATAAATTGTGCCATTTTGTCCCTCAGATCTTTGTCCTCTACAATCGTTGGATTGCTTAACCCCTCAGAGGCCTGGCTCTAATACCACTTGTAGGTTAGAAAGTGCACGAGAAGGGGGGTTGAATCGTTCTTTCTTCGTTTTTCTTCTTTTTGATATTGAAAGTTAAAATAAAAATACCATCAAGCGTTAAGCTTGAAGTGTAGTGGAAACAAGGTTAGATGTATCAATAAGTTATTTTCTGAAGCATAACATTAGTATTAGAACAACAAAAAGATTTTTCAGTTATTGAATAACAACACATAGTAGTAAAAATAAAAAAGATTGAGGAGAAGAAGATCTTACACATATTTTTATACCTGGTTCGGCTAAACCTGCCTACATCTAGTACTCAACACTTGTTGAGGTTTCACTAAACATCTTTCTCAACCTTAGAAAGAACAGGATAATTTTCATATTAGCTTTCCCAAGCTCTCACTTGTGACTAGTAAACAACCTCTACTATCACAACCTAAGTAGTTATTCATCATCTCTCTAAGCTAAACTTGTGATCAGTAAACAACCCTTCCTGTCACAAACCAAGTAGTTATTCATCAGCCTCTCCAAGTTAAAATTGAGTAGTTATTTATTAACCTCTTTAAGCTAAAGTCGAGTAGTTATTCACTAGCTTTTCCAACCTGAAAACTGACAAGTAGACCAACTCTTATTGTCCCATTGAAATTAGTCTTTGACTAGCCTCTCCAATCTAAACCGTGACTAGCAAGAACACCTTATTGTCGTATTGCAAGTAGTTTTACGTTAGCCTTTCCAGGCTATCTCACACCAATCACTCCTGGATTGAGGATACAAAGGTTTTGTGTTTGGGTTGTGTGATGTCTCGGGACACGTGAGAACAAGTTTGGTGCGGCCCTAGGTCCTCTGGACCCACCCATATAGTCGGAAGGCCCAGGATGCATGGAGGGCTAAGGGGTGAAGGGAGTTGCTGCTAGAAATCTGGAGAGCATGCTCATGGCGAGTTGTGTCAATGCAGGAGTTGGCGAGCCAAAGGGCTCGCTGCAGCGAGAGAACTCGCTACTAACACCTTAATATTTAACTCAACACGCCTAGGACATATTTAAGTTAATTATTAGTTATCACTCTTTGTTCAGTTCTTTAATTTAAACTCTTGAAAATACTTTAATGAAATTACAGGTAAATTTTTTTTTTTAAAACAAAAGAACAAAACGTGAGCCACGCATACTAAGTAAAACCCATCATCTCTCGTACATATAGAGGAGAATAAAAATGAGTTACATACGTACACAACAATCACATGAACATAACCACATCATCATACAAAATTATAGCATAAGTATTAACTGTTCCACATCAAGCACCAAAATACACTACCCACCAAGAGCTTAAGTTAAGTACATTAATCCAAGGCAAACAATAGACAAACAAATACAAAAAAAAAAAAAAACCAGCACAAGATCCCTCTTCTCACTACTCATGCCTAGCGTAAAATTCATGGATCAACTCGTCTCGTGTGGCATAAAGTCCCGTGTTGGACATGGGCGCCTCGGCGAGGATGGGTAATGCCTTTACGTGTAGGCTCCGCTCCTCTTGCTGAGCTGCATGACCGTGGTCTCTTCGTCATTATCACCCCCACCTCTATAGGGACAATTGGGATAGACCTACCTGAGGGGTGACGAGAGGGTAGATCCTCTGAAAGGTCCGACCATGACCCAATAGAACGAGGTGGTGACGGGGTGTGTAATCCGGAAGTCTCAACAGATGATACAGTGGAGTGAATATGAGAAGCTGAGCTTGCGGACACGAACGCTTGAAGCAAGATCATCAAAGGGCGATGAGGGAAAACTAGTAGCTAGAAACGGGTGCGTGAAAGGACGATCCATAAAGACATACAAACGAACTGTATGACCCACAAAATGATATGATCGGTTGATCGGTCATACGTATTTCCCATGTCGGGGCATCAACAAAGATCACGAACGTTGCCATCAACCTCCAAAATCGAGATGGAAGAAAAGAAGAGGGAATGATAAACTTGTAAAAGAATCTCAGAGGGATTTTGCCTCCTAATGCGTGTGTCATCATCATTGTCCTCAGGAATCTTGGGTTTCATTATGAAATTGTGAGCATGCGTAAGGTTCATTTATTAATTTCCAAATACCTTTAGGCGAGGTCCGTATCTTTTAGCATGAATCTTAATATCATGGATGCATCATACTCTATCATGAATGCATGTCAATGCCAATTATCATAAAAATCACAACCATAGTACATGATATAATGAACAATAAATCTTTCTAAGATGATTTCTCCTCATTATTCTTTTAGGTGACTTAAATTTCTTATTCTTTTTACCTTGGGGCCACCCTATATCTTCTTTCCTCTTAAGAGTTCTAGGTTATGAGCTTATACCTAACTAGTCATCACTAGTACGCTTATGGGATAAGCTAAATTCCTAACTCCCAGAGTGCGGGTTAGGGGGCATAGGAACACCTTTCATAACCATTAATTCCTGAGTCTAAAAGATCCTTTTGGATCACCTCTCATAACCTTAATTCGGGAGTCTAGAGGATCATTTCCACATGTCTTATGTCACCTTAATTTTAGCGTGTTCATTAGAGTGCAAACTTGAGCATTACATCATTATAACTTATGAATTCACATTTCATGCTCATAGAACACATCAATTATGCATCTCAAAGACCTCAATCATAATTGCAACTCATAATTCACATGGGCATGCTATTATCAACATCTTATTGAAAAGTAAACATGCTCCTACCCAGGATGCCAGAATCAAGGACCGGGCTAAGCTAATGCACATGCTATGCTTTATTGAGACATTCATAATGCACCAAAGATCATCACAAACACAATTCTCATTTTCAACCTCAAGCTATTGGTAATTACTCGTTAGCCCTTAAACGGATCAAAGCTACAAATCGGTTTAATTTAATACTTGTAATTATTCTTTTATGCCTCAAAGAAACCAATAGTGATTTTTACAATACTTTTCACTAACTTTTAGCCTCATGAATAGTATCAAACAACATTGAGCAAAAATTAGAAAATTAAATCTTAGACATTCTAGAGATTGTATTTTTGACCTTTTTTAATTACCGATTTTTCCTAAGATGCTAAAATTAATTATTACACTAATTATTAGAAATTCTTACACAATTAGACAATCCAAACAACATATTATAGAATTTATTAAAGCAAATCAGAATCCTTTATTTTAATTTCTAAGGACTTGGAAAATTGTATCATAAATAATTTCTAGTTACTAGTTTTTCTTAGAATTATTTCAAGACAAAGAGAACCTATGAAATCAAAAGATAGAACTCACTTTAGGCCCATCATCATCATGAGGCCGAAATCATATATTGCAAATATGTCCATGGTGAAAATTTTCATTTAAGATAAAAGGAGCAAGTCTTGAGCTTTAGAGATTTAGGTGATAACTAGAATCATAAATATGCCATGCAATCTCATTTTTAATCTTAGTCATTATAAGGTGATAACTTAGGACTATAAATATGATATGCAAGGCTTGAAATATGAACATGATGTGCAAGTCCATTTCCTTATCTTTAAGATTAAAGTGATGATTTGAAATTTAAACATGATGTGCAAGACTTGGAAAATTAAACATGATATGCAAGTCCACATTATTATCTTCAAGAATTAAGGTGATTGCTTGAAATATAAACATGATTATGTAAAGCTGAAAATTTAAACATGATATGCAAATCCTTATTATTATCTTCAAGAATTAAGGTGATTACTTGAAATATAAATATGATTATGCAAGGCTGGAAATTTAAACATGATATGCAAATCCTTATTATTATCTTCAAGAATTAAGGTGATTGCTTGAAATATAAATATGAATATGCAAAGCTAGAAATTTAAACATGATATGCAAGAGCTTGAAACATAAACATGGATGCAAGTTCCTTATTATATCTTGTTAAGCTCAAAACTCAAGACTTTTTTAAAGAATGAACTCTTTAACTCCAATTAATTTTAACAAAGAGGAAGTGAGCTTTAGAGTTCTTATTACCATGGTTCCAAGAACCTTATCTCTTGAACTCATCATTAAGCTCAAAAAGAATTAACTTAAAGGAAATTGACAATTTTTCCATTAATCTTTTGACAACAAAAACTAAACCTTGAGCTTTAGAGGTCCATTATATGATAGATTCACAACCACCACCATGATTCCTCATCATCAAGCCATGGTCATTATCAAGCCATAGAAACCGAAAATTAAAGGAAGAATAAAGAAAGAACATGAAATAAAAATCCCTACCAAGTTGTTTCTTGTTTACAAAAGGTAAAACTTGAACTTATATGAAGTAAGAAGAAGAAAATCTGATGCTAATGGTGATGATGAATTTGGCCAAGTGGGGTTAGAGTGGAGGAAGGATTTTTCTTGTGTTTTTGTGTTTGACAATGGAAATGTTATGTGTTTAGAGGTTGATTTATGGTTAGAATGTGTATGCTTGAGGTTTAGAGCTTAATTAAAGGTTGAGAATGGAGTCTCTGAATATGAATGAGGAAGAAGAAGAAAGCTTGAAGTCTTGAGAGAATTAGAGAACTTTGAGTAACTTTGAGTAAGGAAACTATCAGGTAAGCAAGTGCTAAGACTAAGAATGTTTGTGTGAACATTTTGGCAATGGAAGAGCACCTATTCATAGGCATATAAGGGTTGTTTGGCCGCTGCCTTATGGCTGGAAAATAGAGGGTTTATTTCATTTTTAATTAAAGGAAACTTTAGAAAAAGAAAGCTTATATGGTTGTAAAAATTTTATTCATGTATAATGGATGAAAATACTAAAATATGATGCTAATGGGAGACATTGTGGCTAATCATTTCATGGCTGAAATGGATGGGTTTTCTTTTGATTGAACATAACCATAAATAATGAAAAAGAAAGCTAAAGAAATGGTGATAAGGTTGCATATGTTTCTTTGTTGGAAAAACCATTAAAATATGATGAAATGGGCATCAAAAGGGCATTGGTTTCTGATTGTATGATGATAAGATTTCTCATTATTTACAAGTGGTAAAACATGTATTAGATATCTAATTACTTAGGTGAAAGATTTGGAATTGATAAATTAGTGAAAAATGGTAAAAGGTTAAGTGTTTAGGACAATTCAAGACAAGGTAAAAAGAATAATCATACACTAGTAAATGAAGTTAATTTCAAATGAGTTAACATCAATTTGTAACTTAAGTTCTAAACTTAGGATAAGAAAATGTAATTTTATTAGATTTTACCTAAACAGAAATCTTAACGTTAAACTTAATTTTATGAGTTCTTGTGATTAAGGAAAGGAAATTTAATTTTACCTTAGGCTCTAATTACCTCAAGTAATTATTTTTAACCTTAGGTAATTAATTTTTAACTCAAGGTTAATGAATGAAATCAATTCGAAAAGGATTAGAGCCTAATATCACCTTAATTACTTAGGTAAACTCATTAAGCATTAACTAGGGGTAAAAAGGTAATTTCACGTAAAAACTCCTGTAACTATTGGGCATTCTCAAATTTTACTTGAAATAGTCATTTTGAACCTTTGGGTGAAAACCAAATTCAAATATTACGTAATTTCATGTAAAATTACTAAGAGGTAAAATGGTAATTTTAGGTACGAAAACAATTGAGAATTGAGATTTTTATCTCCAAGGCACATATAATTCTCATCAAGTATTAAAGTAACCCCTCAAAGATAATCTAGATTGGTTGTCTTTGATTTTCTAGGTAAAACTGACCTCATGGGCATTTTGGTCATTTTACACGTACAGAAAATTGGGGTTTGTGACTCTCTCACGAATCGCTATTCAAGTTTCTCATAATGTTTCTCTAATGTTATATTCCTTTATTGAGGATTATTCGGCCTTTAATTATGGGCAAAAATTACCTAGGGGTATTTTGGTAATTTTTTACATAGCAGCAAAAATCGGCATTAGACCAGCTAGTAGAACTCACAGCGAGTATGAGCTGCAAAAGGCTTACTCATTAAGCTTTACTCGTTGTAGTGCGTAGACAAAATGTTAGCACAGTGCAAAATACTATTGTTTCCTTTAATGAGCTCTATATATACCCCAACTCGGGTTTTCTTCCTCCTAGAAGCAAAAACTCGAGCCCTAGCCTTGCCAAGAGCTCTTCCTCCCTCCATTCTCATCCTCCATCAAATCCACATCCTCCAAGCTTCAAGGTGAGTTTGGCTGTTGGTTTATGCTTCCTTTTTTCCTTCCTTTCATGTTCTATGGTTTGGGTTTTATTGTTTCTCCCATTGTTGTCAAGTGGGTGCTCCTCCAATGTTGTTAGAGTTGTTTTAAAGTTATCTAGAGATGATTAGAGTTTGATCTTGAGTATATGTTGCTCTATGGCAGTTGTTGGTACCATTCCAAGCTCCCAAGATCAAGTTGGTGGTGCCCACATACTCTCGTTTCAAACGATGAGTGGGTTCAAACTCATGACCTTATTTTCAACCATTATAAGTATGTTTTATGCATGACGATTGACAAGCATGAAATTAGAGATGAAGATATGTATGGAAATAAATTTGCAAGTAGAGATATGATACAAATGTGATTTTTTGCAAACATGTCCAGTTTGAAAGAGTTATGAATCTCTTGATTTTAGCATGAGAATGTATTTTAGAAAACCATGGGACCATGATTGATAGATTGCACATTATGGAAATGTTTTCTGTGAAACTCTAAGAGATTTGTTGCAAGAATATGTGATTCAATAAGTTGGCTTTTTGTTAAACATATTTAAAAGTTTATGATATCTTTATGCTTCAAGACTTGAGATTTCAAATATGATTTTAGAGCACCAATTAAGATATTTTGGCAAGAATGTTAAACAGAGTATGACTTAGTTTTATGAATAGAGATACTATAATGATGTCAAGATTTTATGATTATAAACGTTTCCATTTAAAAGTATGATATTAGAGTTATTGAGTTATGAAAAGATGTTGATTGAGAAAAGAGATTTTAGAAATTCAGTTTTTACTATACTAGAAGTATGGAATTCAATATGATTTGTAGCAAGAAGATACATATTTTGTGGGCTTGAAATCAGAATGCCTACAAGTGGATGATCCCTTGGGCATAATATAGTCACAGTTATGCTAAAGTCAAATTCTTAGAGTTATATGAGTCCAGAGCTTTCAGAGTTTCAAAAGTTTCAGATTTAAATGATTTTATGTATATTAGAGATGTTATGATTTCAAGAATAGAGTAATTACATGATAGAGTTTTAAACCTATAAAAGAGTCTGAGTAGAGTTTTAGAGAAATTATTTATTTATGATCTAGAGACTAGACGGTAGCTAAAAAGAAACAACAGGAAGTTAACGATTGGGAAAAACGATCATTAACCTTGGTACCAAGTTGTCCTTAGAGGGAATTTCATAGAGCAAAAATGGAACCTAGTTAGGTGTCCAATTTAGATCCTTGAGGGATCATAGAGTAGAGAATTTGTTATGTCATGGTTGACATGCATAACTGGAGATCCATGTTTCTCTATTAGGGTACTATTATTTATGTTTTCTGGGATTATTGATGTTTTTAGAGAATATTTCACTTAAGAGCTATGGTGTATATGAATGGAAAATGTTTTCTCGTCAGAGTAAGAATTTAGAGATGCTTTTCTATGAATTCATAAATACAGAGATATCTTTCTATATAGTTATGCATACAAATATCAAATGGTTTATGATCGTTGCATGTATATTGCAATATATATATTTCCTTGGTTGTCCTATGTGAGTGATGGGGAGAGCTCACTCATTGAGTCCATTGACTCACCCTTCTCCTTTTCTTATCATAGTTGCAGGTATAGATGTTGCTCAGCCTCTGTTTGGCAAATGCAGTTGTCCTCTGTGGTGAGTCTTACCTTGGAGTAAGACTTAGTTTACAGTCTTGTTAGAATAGAGTGCTCTAGTAAATATGCAAGCAGTGTTTGAGCCATGCATTGTTTTTCATATTATGTATTTAATTTTAGTATTTGAGCAATCATGTATATGTTTTCATAAGTATGAATTTGAAAGTGTAGAGTTTGGTAAAATTTTGTTCAAGCTAGAGATGAATTTATGATTCAGATCAAATGTTGAATTGACTTTAAGAGTGTAACTAAGATGTTTTCAGAGCTTCATGTATCAAGTATTTTAGTTTTATGATTCTAGATATAAAGTTTAAAAAAAGATTTCGATGAAGCTATGATTTTAGAATGCAAAGTATATTATTTTATGCATATAGAAAGACTTAGAGGTCACGAGCTTACGTAGGGATGAGATTTCTCACGTGCCGGTCACGTTCCTAGTCGGGTCATGATAGGTTGCTACTCAAACTAACCTATACTCAAGTTTCCTTAAAATATACATGAATAACCTGGGATAACTTGAATGACTTCTTTCTAACATTTCTTCATAGGAAGTATCTAATCAAGAACTTAGAAAGAACATTTTTTCAAGAAAGGAAACTAATTACATGATGACATGAACTTTATAGGATGTGAGAAAAGATTTTCATAGAGTTTCCACTCTTGTACAGTGTCAATCCCCAATTCGTTTGAGCACAACATCTCTATTTATAAAGGTTTTCCTTTATGGCCATTGCCCTTGATCAGTTCTCCAAGTGATACGTGTTGATTATCCATTTGTGTCTTGGAAAATTAGTCTAGAAGAGTAGGTTGACAGTTGTAGATCTATTGTAGAAGCCGTTTCCCTTTAGAAACTACTTTTTCACTTTCTGATCATGGTTTCTAAACTTGTCTTCTAGAAGTTTGGTTAGTTGACCAAGTTTACAAAAGAGATGACTCACCAATTTGAAACTGGGTTTTACTTTAAATTTGAATTTCAAAAATTCAAATTTCCCTCCTTTTCTAGTACATTTGCATCCACAATGAATGAAGTGCGGAATTAGTTCCTTGATAATTCTTCGATCTTCTGGTCTTCAATCCAAACTTTATGATGATGAAAGATTTGCAATTATGATGATTGAAGTTAGTATAACACTTTGGCTTCAATATTTGAATGATATCTTCACTTCAGGTGTATTTTCTAAGTCCAGTGCTACTTTCTGAAGACTCGTCCCTTGGTTTCTTGTTCTTAATCTAATATCTTTTAATCCTTAGGCATGTATACGTACTTCACTTGATATAATGTTCACTTCTATTAGGTTCAATTTATTTATATGAGATAAATCATGTTTGCACATGCAAAGTGAAATTATTCTCACTTCATGTCTGTGTTATGCAATCTGAAGTGTCTGTATGCTATATCAAGAAACTTAAGGTAAACATTAGTCATTCTTCAAAGTATTTTCTTTAAATTGGCTTTGTTTTCATTCAAAACATATTTCATTAAAGCTTTCAAGAAGGGTTTTGTAGCTAGCAACTATGAGATTGCCTTTATGGCTGCTTAGTACACCACCTTCTTGGAGGTTAGGTTGTAACACCCAATTTTACTGTCATTATGAATTACCCTAAGTAATTCTTATATAAAATTAAAACCGAACAATCCTCAAATAAGGAATATAACATTAGAAAAGAGGTTATGGGCGATTTGTGCGAGAGTTGCAAACCCCGATTTCTGTACGTGTAAAATGACCAAAATGCCCCTGAGGTTATTTTACTCAGAAAATGAGGATCGTGGGCCCCACCCATCCTCAAGGGGATGTTTTGATGATAATAAGGGATTTTTTGTGTTATGTGTGTTAATAGAGGAGAAGAATCCTAATTTTGAGCTCGACACGCAAATGACCAAAACACCCCTACGGCGTTTTAACTCCAATTTGCATGCCGACTGAGCCCGAACCTCACTAAAATGTTTTAAAACATGTTTTTAAGCTATGATTAACCATTAGTTAAGCTCGGGTGGTCTCGGGCAATTTTTAAGTAAAATTACCATTTTATCCCTATCTTTGTGGTTTTGCGAATTTCGAGATTTTTGATTCGTATAGCGAAACCTAAGCAATATTATGCTCAAATTAAAGGTTATTAGATTCTAATTATTAATCTAGAGTCAAAATTATTTATTTAGATTGATTAGAACTTAAAATTGCTTAAAAACACTCAAATTGCTTACTAATTCACCTAAGCCTTAATTGTAAATTCTCTAATTTGCAAAGATACCTACCTACACCTACATAATACATGGAACACACAAATTTTATCCTCCTTGGGCTATAATGCACGAAATTATATGGCCTAATATGCATCGGAAAATTTGTCAAACTTGGCACAAAACTCAAGGTATGAAAACAAGGAATCATGTTTCATGATTCCATGTTTTAAGCCACCAAAAATGAAAATGATTTTTCCTCCCTTTGTCCTCCCTAAAATCAGCCACCCATGCCTCCTCCATTTGTCCATTCATGAGCTTCAAAATCTCTATAAATAGGCATGCTTAAGGAGTCTTAGAAGCCTTGCTCATAATTGCATAATTTCTAGTTTTTACAAAGCACAAAAACTTTCTTTCCTCCTCCCCCTTGGCTGAAACTTCTTCAATTTCTCAAAGAGATTTTCTTTCATTTCACTCCAAGAAACCAAGTTCTCTTCCTTTCTTTCAAACCACATTAGGTAGGGAGTTGTCTTTAAGCTTATTTCTATGCTTTGCTAAGTGTTGTTCTTGGTTCAAAATGATGATTTCATGGACTTTCTCTAGCTTTTCCATTCGGTTTTCTTCTTTCTTTTCCTTTGAACATTTTGGCCATAAGGCCTATATGGGAATATGATGATAGCTTGATGATGAGGACCTTGAGTGTTGGTTGTAAATCCATCACAAGTTAGGCCTCTAAAGCTTGAAAATTCCACTTGATGTAAAACTTTAAAGAATGATGTTTTTATGATGTAAAAATAAAGATCTTGAGTTTAGAACTTGAAAGATGTATTTTTCACTTTGTCTTGCTAAGATATATTGGGTTGAATTTATATTTCTCTAAAGTCTTGGAAGAACTCTAGTAAAGAAATAAAATGAACTTGCATCCATGTTTAAGTTTATGCCTTGCATAACCATGTTTACTTTCTATGTCATCACTAAATTCTCAAGAATGAATAAATGAACTTGCATTCTCATGTTTAAATTTCCAAGCTTGCATTTCATGTTTATATTTCAAGTTGTCACTTAATCTCTAAAGATGATAAAAGTTTACATCTCATATTTATTTTATGCTCTCACTTTATTTTATAATGGCTAAAAGAATCAATGCATGACATGTTTATTATTATGTCATCACCTAAGAATCCTAGAGCCCAAAGACTTGCCCAAGTATCACAAGCAAAGAAATAAAGTTCTTGGAACCATAATAATAAGAACTCTAAAACTCACTTTCAATTTCCTTAAGATTATTGGAGTCAAAGAATTCATTCTTTAAGAAGTCTTGAGTTTGGAGCTTAATAAGATGTAATAAGAATTCTCTTCTCTCTTCAGGTCCAATGTGAACTACCTCCGCTCCGTTTCTTATTTTCTTTTATTAAGATTCTCTTCTCTCTCCATGGTCCATGCGACTACCGCGCTCCAGTTTTTATTTATTTCAAGCTCTTGCATCATGTTTATATTTTCAAGCTTGCATAATCATATTTATATTTCAAGCAGATCACCTTAATTCATGAATATAATAATATGGACCTGCATATCATGTTTAAATTTCAAGTCTTGCATATCATGTTTATAATTCCAAGTTATCACCTTATAAAGACAAGATTAAAATGAGGTTGCATAGCATGTTTATGATTCTAGTTATCACCTAAATCTATAAAGCTCAAGACTTGCTCCTTTTATCTTAAGTGAGAATTTTAATCGTGAAGATTCTTTCAATATATAAATTGGCCTCATAATTAAGGTAAGCCCAAAGTGATTTTAAATAGCTACTGATTTAGTTCTATAATTTCTTTCAAGATTAACAAAAAGAATTAGTTTCTAAAAGAGTTTTAAGGCTTTGCAAAGATTTTATGGGAAACTAGTATCTTACATGTACTTAAAATGTGATTTTAAGCAATTATGTGAGGTTCATGATTTAGCCACTGATCTAAGTTTAGTACTACTATATGATGATGGTTTAATATGTTTGAAGTTGTGATAATCATGGTTTGTTGCTGAGGAACGATTCTATGCATGTTAGAAATAAAACTAGCTTCCCAAAAACCGTAAAAGCAAGATTTCTAGAACTCTAGAGAATGAAATTTATGCGTTCTGTCAGAACCTTTAGCCTAAAGAACCAGGTTCTATTATGTTTAGATAAGGGAGAATGATTCATAATTGGTTTAGTAATTAATTTTAGCACCATAAGGAAAGCCGTAACGAGAAAAGGTTAAAAATGCAACTTTTAGCACACGTGAAGCCTTAAATATAACTTGCTACCTATGTTGTCCCATATATTTTAATAATGTTCTTAAGGCTTATAATTAATGGTAATGATGATAATGAATCCTTTAGATGCATGATTAATTAGTTTGATAATTGAGGTTACCCGATTCTAAAGTTTCGGTTGTTTAAGAATTTTCGATAAGAATTTATAATGATGGTTCTTTGAAGTTTGAAATGATAAGTCTATGTAGTGATTTGATGCTTATTAAGTATTTGATATCATTGAATGATTCCCTGGCTTGCATGTTATAGTTGCTGTTGCAAACAATGAGAATGTTTATGCATCCTGATTATGAATTGAGAGTTGTATTATGATATAACATGCAAAGATTTAATGGTGACTTAAATTTATATAAGAAAATGATCCTTTGGACCCATCAGACTATAGGTGGTGAAAAGGTGATTCTTACCCCTAGCCCGTTCTCTCAAAAGGGTAGAGTCAGGATTTTAACTTATAAAAAGGGATAAGTATATGCTAGTGACGACTAGTAAGGTATGAGCTCATAACCTAAATTACTCCAAAAGGGTGGAGTATAGGGTGGCCCAGGAAAATGATGATGAAAGTAACTTTAAGTCACCTAAGAAACTAAGTAAATGCATTATGTGAATATGATGTTCTACTATGCATAGTATTTATAAGATGATGATGAGAAATATGATGTTCTGCTATGCATAGTATTATGTAATGATGATGAGGAATATGATGTGATTTTATGCATAACTATGTTATTATACATGAAAGGAAAAGTTCATTATAAACATGACATGCTAAGTTTATGATGCATTATAAGACGCATGATTAAAACTAACGAACCTTGGTAAAGTATATTTTCGAACTTAATAAATCAATCTTAGCATGCTCACTATTTCATAATAACCCTGAGGTTCCTGAGGACGATGATGATGACACAATGCATATGAGGTGAGTACCCTATTGAGATTCTTTTATAAGTTTCTCACTCCCTCTTCTTTCTTTCCATCTCATCTTCAGAAAGTGATGGTGATGTTCGTGATTCCTGTTGATGCTCTCACCTGGTAGATGTACTTGATTTGGTGAACCAGCTTATTATCCTTGAGGAACGTATCGCTAAACTTTGCGCGTGAGCTTGGATATCTATTCCTATCTCTGAAGTGTTATTAGTAGGTGTCGTTAATGGATATTTTTCCATCCGTATACTATTTATGTTGGTTTGATTGCCTACACCTAGCTTAACTCTGTTGATTGGCAAAATATCTATGTGTTAAGTAATTATGGATGTTATATGATGGAGCCAATGTGATGTGATGTGATGTATTTAAATTCTAATATGTCTTTTTATATTCTGCTAAATCGTTCACGTTATGCACGGCTCATGTTTTCAATTTTGTTTTAAAAAAATGGCTCGTAATTTCACTAAGTATTTTCAAGATACGACTAAAAGAGCTGAAACAAAGAGTAAAGTCTAGTAATTAATCAGATACAACCTAGGTGTATTGGGTTAATTATTAGGGTGTTACATAGGCAAACCAAGGTCAATATCCCAGAAGCTTGGCTCCATGGCCGCTTGGTACACCGCCTCCTTGGAGTTAGATGTACCAAGGTTAATGACTTTATAAACATGAATCATAACTCTGGTTTAATAAACCTTGTTGTATATAACTTAACTGAACAAGAAATAAAATTAATAATATCGAGATTTATTTCTAAAGCTCTATCAATTTTCCATATGTTAACAATTAAAATAACAACTCACTTGAAGCTGTGCAAGTCTAATCATTATCTGCTAAAAGGCAAGGTCTTGAAATGTTTATTAAATAAATTAATAGCATAAACTAACCACACTTATAGATCAGCTCTTCTAAGACTAATGTCAAACATATATAATTCAACTGAGTAGACAATAATTCAAACATTAAATGTTATGCTATGTATCTTTTTTTTTTCTACTTACGTGATTACAATTTAAATATTAAGTAGTATGTCATAGAGGCTGTCCATGCTATATTGTCTTCTAATCCATTTGTAGTGATAATATTATTAATAATAATGATTTATCTGAACCTCTAATAATTACTTATATGTTTTATTAATGCCAAAGGATTAGGCTCTCTCATACTATATAAATAAATTAATCCTAGATGATAATAATTAAATGATAATCATAAGATTAAAACTAATTTTGTTGTAGTAATCACTTCTCATACCTTAATAATTAGTTTAGAATTCAACTGTAAAAGTTACGATAGCTATTAGTTAACTATAATAATTGATTGAGTCCTATCATGAATAATTATTAATTAAAATTTTAACTATTACTTAGATCATTCTTTTTATTCTAGCTATTATTATAAATAATAAGCATGTGCTAATCTATTTGCATAACTTAGCTATTAATACTACTTCCCATCAATTGGCTAAATTTTATCATTCTAAACATTACTAATCCTTAATTTTAATTCAGCATTGTGTTAGTTGTTTAATTGAGTTATAATATTAGGCTATCTGTCCTTACTATTCTAACTGCTATATATATGGTAGCTATCAACTAGTTATAAATGATTTCATCTTCTTGACTATTTTATGGCAACTAGTTGGGTTATATAATACTAAATAGATAATAATAATATTACTGGAGCAAGTGTTCACAAATAACATGGCATCTATGTAAATGGAAGCGCGCCCATTTACATTGAGGTAGTGCTATTTGAGGCCTTTAGGAAAGAGTCAGTCATGTCTAGGTTTACTAAGAGTTTGTCATTTCTTGGCACTCATGATCTTGTTATATGCCATCCCTTTCACAGATGTGGCCATGCCACCTGGACACCCTTCATGCCTTCGTCGTCACTCTAGGAGCGATACATTCAGTGACAGTGCTTGCCTTAGAGCTTTTGAAGATGGTAGCAAACTTGACAAATGTGATGACCAGGTAGCTAAAGGTGACTACACAACAGCCTCCAATTAGAGATACAGGCGACTGAGCCTTGGAGCGTTTCAAGAGGATGGACCTATCCACCTTCAATGAGCGTCTAATAACTGAAATTCCTCGGAGGTGGAGAAGATAGTTGGTGTCATCCATTGTTCTTTAGAGAGCAATGGAGTTGGCTGGCTTCTAGTTAAGAGGCCAAGCACAGTTATGGTAGTAGGAGTTCTAACAGAGGCAAGGGATCGCTAACTCTCTTTCTTGGGAACAGTTCAAGGAAGCCTTCATGTGGAGTTTCATATTAGAGAGCCCAAGCACAACTGATTGAGGAGTTTTTGAAGCTCTATTTAACTCCAAGCATGAAAGTTACTGAGTATGATGAGCGTTTCACTTATCTGGCATAGGTAGTATCCAGCATGATATCGAGAGAGACAACTAAGGTGAGGCATTTTGTTCAGGGTTTTCCTAGAGATATATTCCTTAGTTTGTAGCCCCATGTTGGGACCATAAACTATGCTCAAGTGGCAGACATAGCGATTAGTCTTGAGTGTGGTTTTGTAGAGCATAGGGTATGTCAAAGGTTTATAAGAAGGCCAGGGTTCATAACTCTTTCTCGAGCGGCCCAGGTTCTAGCAAGGTTCACCAGGAGGGCCAGGTAGGCCGCCCTCTCAGAACCCACCCAGGCATGCCCAGCTGCATCACATAGTCAAAGTAGAGGGAGAGTCACAGTGGATAGGGTTCATGGGCCATATCCAATATGCCCGACTTGCGAGAAGAGACATCATGGTCAGTGTTTGTTTGGTTCCTCAGGATGCTATGGGTGTAGCTAGCCATGCCACAAACGTAGAGAGTACTTGATGTGTTAGGGAACTTCTAGTTAGTGGTCAGCTAACCTTTCCATGTCAGTTCAGTCTCTTTTGTCTGGAGCCTAGGGTGGCTCTGTCACCTGGCAAGCCGTAAGGTCGAGGGCAAGGGCCCTGGTGAGAGATGAGGTGGTAGAAAGAGGCAGAGACATAGGGTAGTGGGGGACAGCCCGTTGTTTGCTATGACCCATCAAGATTTTCAGGCTTCAAATAAAGTGATAACAGGTATAACAACAGTGTATTCCTCTAATGCCATGACATTGTTTGACTCGGGCTCCAATTACTCTTGTGTGTCCCCGTTCTTTGCTTGTATGGTTTGGGAGATTCCCTGAGGATCTTGAGGAGCTATTTTAGTTGGGGTTCATTTGGGAGATCCCCTCCTTGTTCAAAGAGTGTATAGATCATCCAGAGTCAAAGTTGGTGACATGGAGGCACTAGCAAATTTAATCCTGTTGAACATGTCTGACTTTGACATCATTATGGGTATGGATTGGTTAGCCTCATGCCATGCCATGATAGATTGTTATAGCAAGGTGGTGAGATTCAAGGTCCTAGGTGATGAGCCAAGGAAGTTTCTAGGTACAGGGTGTTTGACACCAATGAGCTTGATATCAGCTATGAGTGCACTACGGTTGATGGGTGAGGTAGTTATGGGTTTTTAGTTGTATTCAGGGATATAGAGGAGAGACATCAAGTTTGGGCATGGTTCTAGTGGCTAATGAGTTTCCAGATATGTTTCCAAATGATTTGCGGGTATGCCACTAAAGAGGAAATTAGAGTTTAGCATAGAGCTTGAGCCAGGAGTTAAGCTCATCTCTATACCCCCATACCGTATGCTCTAATTGAGTTAAGAGAATTGAAAGAGTAGTCACAAGAGTTGTTGGACAAGGGATTTATTTGGCCAAGTACCTCTCCATAGGCTCCTCCATGTTGTTTGTCAAGAAGAAGGATGGTTCGATGAAAATGTGTATAGATTACTGCCTGTTAAACAAGGTGATGATCAAGACTTGGTGCCCCTTACCTTGCATTGATGATCCTTTTTACTAACTTCAGGGGGAAACATATTTTTCCAAGATCGACCTTTAATCTGGTTACCATCAGCTGAAGATTGAGGATGAAGATATACCTATGACGACATTCAGGACTCACCATGGGCATTATGAGTTCTTAGTGATGTCCTTTGGATTGACCAATGCCCCAGCCTTCATGGATTTGATAAACAAGGTGCTTACGTCATTTCTGGATCACTTTGTGATTGTCTTCATTGATGACATCTTAGTGTATTCCAGGAGTAAGAAGGAACATGGGTAACATCTGAGGGTAGTTCTATAGACTTTGAGGGAAAATCAGTTATATGCCAAGTTCTCCAAGTGTGAGTTCTAGCTAAATTAGGTGGCATTCCTTAGACATGTAGTATCTAGGATGGTATTCTGGTAGATCCAAAGAAAGTGGAAGCAATGCAACAATGGCCTAGACCTACAATAGTTTCTGAAGTCCATAGTTTCTTGGGCTTGGGATATTACAGCGGTTTGTTAAGGACTTCTCTAGGATTATAGTACCCATGATCCAAATAACACAAAATAATGTCAGGTTTCAATGGACAAAAGAGTGTGAAGGGATTTTTCATAGGATTAGTATTACCTTCAGGGATAGGAGGTTTTTCATGTTTTGTAATGCTTTGAGAGTTGAACTTGGCTATGTCCTGATGGCATGGCCGAGTTATAGCTTATGCCTCATGGAGTTTAAGAAGCATGAATAGAATTACCCACACATGACTTAGAGATGGCATGAGTGATTTTTGCCTTGAAGATTTGGAGGCACTACCTGTATGGGGGACTTGCAAGATCTTCAAGACCACAAGAGTTTGAAGTACATCTTTCAATAGAAGGATCTGAACCTAGCTTGAGTTGTTAAAGGATTATGACTATACTATCTTATACCACCCAGGGAAGGCGAATATAGTGGCAAATGCTTTGAGTAGGAAGTCAGTGGGCAGTTTGGCCCACATAACACTAGTAAGGAAGCCGTTAGTGGAGGATATCCACAAGTTGGAAGTTGAGGGAGTTCAATTAGCGTTAATGATAGAGGGTTTTTCTTACTCACATCAGGGCTCAGTCAACCTTGATAGGATAGATTAAGGCAGGAGGGTGAAGATCTAAAGCTAGCTAAGTTGGTTGAGGATGTTTGTAAGGGTGAGAATGTAGAGTTTTTAGTTGATGCTGAGGGTATGTTGTACTTTGGGAACCTATTGTGTGTGCCCGCAGGAGGAGAGCTGAGAAGAAAGGTCATGGAGGAGTCTCACAATGTAGCGTACTTAGTGAATCCAGGGTCAGTGAAGATGTATCAGGATCTCAAACAATTGTTCTAGTGGGAAGGTATGAAGAGAGATGTTGGTGACTTTATGGCTAGGTACTTTGTGTGCCAGCAAGTCAAGGCTAAGCACAGAGGCTAGCAGGGTTACTCTAGTAGATAGATATTCTAGAGTGGAAGTGGGAGAGATAACCATGGACTTCGTAGTTAGGTTACCTCAGACCACCAAGGGGTTCGACTCCATATGGATGATAGACATGATGACCAAGTCAGCACATTTCTTACTAGTAAAGACCACCTTCAATGCACAGTATGCCCAGTTGTACATCTATTAAAGACCACCTTCAGTGAGCGTAGTATGCCCAATTATACATCAATGAGATAGCCAGACTTCATGGTGTCTTAGTATCCATCATATTACATAGAGGGTCCTAGTTCACTTCGTAATTCTGGAGGGCATTTTAAGAAGCCCTTGGGATGCCTGGATTTGACCATAACTTTTCATCCCAAGCAAATGGTATTAGAGCCGATCCTGGGATCGGTGTGCCAGCTAGCGAGGACGTTCTAGAATGGATGGAACTAGTCGCACATCGGTTGGGGAGGGGAATGAAGCATGCCTTATAAGGGTGTGGATACCTCCCCCATGCAGATACATTTTCCCTTGAGAAGAGGGAAAAGCAAATCTGTGAGGGGCGCCCAGTTAGGCCCTAAAGCGGATAATATCTGCATGTAAGGAGTTACACTCACATTGGGAATGGCGATACATAGCGTGTCCAGATATGATAGATGTTACAGATGGTCAGAAGACAGGACGATACAAACCTTAGAAGATATGCTCAGAGCCTGTGTGCTAGATTTCAGAGGGAGCTAGTGTGATCACCTACCCTTGATTGAGTTCTCGTACAACAATAGTTACCAAGCAAGTATCTAGATGGCCCTATTCGAGGCCTTATATATGAGGCATTGTAGGATTCCCATTGGGTAGTTTGAGATTGTGGAAGCTAAGTCCTTTGGCCCAAACCTAGTTTAGGAAACTTTAGAGAATGTTCAGCTAATCAGGGAGCATCTTGTACCAACAGGTGCAGAAGTCTTATATAGATAATTGTCAATGTAACTTGGAGTTTACAGTTGGGGATCACATGTTTCTAAGGGTATCTCGTATGAAAGGGGTAGTGAGGTTCTGAAAGCGAGGAAAGTTAAGCCCTCATTTTATTGACCCGTTTGAGATCTTAGAGAGAGTTCGAGCAGTGGCCTATAGGTTGGCACTCCCCCAATTTTCCATGTCAGGATGCTCAAGAAGTATATAACCAGTCTCATGTGCTCACTCTAAACAGTCCAATTGATGAGAACTTATCCTATGAAGAGGAATCAGTTGCCATCATGGATAGGCAAATCAAGAAGCTTTGCTCAAAGGAGGTAGGCTTAGTGAAAGTTATCTAAAGGAACCATTTCGGTGAGGAAACAACTTGGGAAGCTGGAGAAGCCATGAAAATCAAGTACCCCCACCTTTTTCCACCTCAAGGTATGTCGTTTATATTTGGGGACCAAATCTCCTTTAAGGGGTAGTATGTAATATCCCAAATACAAAGTTTATTGGTATGAGAATTATTACTACCATCATTATTATAATTATAATAATTTATTATCATTGATGTTATTATATAGATATATATAAGTAACGTTATTATTATTAGTGTTGTTGCTGTTATTGTTATTATTATTATTATTATTATTATTATTATATAAGTAATGATATAAGTAATGTTACTACTATTATTATTGCTCCAAAAAAGAAGAAGGAAGAGTTAGTGTTTTATTTAAGTAGTTATATATATATATATATATATATATATATATATATATATATATATATATATATATATATATATATGTGTGTGTGTGAAAACTAACCCGTGTACAGGACGCTAGTGGTTTTGTTTTCGGTTGTATATTGTCTCCTAGTATATATTCGGTACATCATAATACTCCCAAATATTTTTCTAAGAACCATAGCCATTCAAGGATTTTTCCCTGGAGAGAAAAGCATGATTTTTCTTAATTTTCTCCGATTAATCTCTTATGGTAAGTGATCTTCATGGAATTTAGTCACTTTCTTCCCTTTTATCTAGTCTGTGAGTTTAGGTACTGAACATAGTTTTCTTACAACATTCTTCCTCCCTACTATCACAAACTCAGTTTAGGTGATAGAATCTAATTGTTTATGTTTTCATTATATTGTTTGACAGTTATCGATGTCATTCTGCTCCCCAAGGTCAAGTTGTCAGAATTACACTCTTGGTTACCAATGATAAGTGGGTTTAAGCTCGTGGCCATACTTTTGCTCATTATTAGTATTGTCCTAACATTATATAATTGTTTATGAATTTCAGAATGATTCATGTCAAGAAAGATGCTTTCATGGATGATAGCAATTTTAGAAAATTATTATTTTGTAGTTATTAAGAAAATTTGTTATTTTAAAAAGGTTATGGGACCATACTTGCTATGTATCATTTAGATTTATTTTATCAGTCAAAAAATTTCATGAACCCATTTTGTATAAACAGGTAAAAATAGTGAATTTTGTTGCTATTAGTTTTTAATCAATAATTAGTGAGAAACAAATCAGCGAGTTGATAGCTAGGATTGATAGTTAACCTCAGGACCAAGTGGTCTGCTAGAGGACTAGTTCATTCAGGAAGGAACCCAATGTAGTGTCCATTTATGGGACCTAGTTAGGTGCCCATCAGATTAGTCATTGCTTAGAGTCAGCTATCAGCTCGGTTATGTATGTCAGAGCATCTATTGTTTCTCTACTAGTTAATGCCATGGATTTAGTTGAATTATTGTTTTCAGCACAATTATTTGTGTGTATATATATATATATATATATATATATATATATATATATATATAATGTTTTTATCAGTTGCATGTATATATTGTGTATGTTGTTGTTGTACCATGTGAGTTGTGGGTGGAGACTTGCTCATTAAGTTTTGATAAACTCACCTCTTTCTTTTTCTCCCCCTATAGATATAGCTATTAGTTCAATTGCATGACATGATTCTCCTCAGGAGTATCCTGTAGTTTCTTTTGGTGAGTTTCACTTTAGAGTGAAGCTCATTATAGGTTTCGCTAGTTTAGTAGTTCTCCAGGAATTGTGTAGGCAGGATCCCAAACATGCATAATATTAATTTATTTATTTTATGGATAGCAGCTATTTTATTAATTATGTTTGGCTTCGGCCAGATTATGGTTATTATGCAATTTTATATTCAGGACTAAAGTTTTGAAACATTTTTAGAATTATGGAATTTAGTTGAACTTGAGATATTTTGAATATATTTGATCTATTTATGCATATTAGTCAGTCACGTTACTAGAGGCTTTTGTGGAGATCCAATCCCTTATGTGTCGGTCACGTTCCTTAGGCGGGTTGTAACACCCTCCTAATTACCATATTCTACTCGAGTATTAACACAGGAATTAGAGTATTACTTACATTCATAGTCTATACTAGTCGAAATACAATGCAATAAAGTAATTTAGACATATATGTTTCAAAGTTTGTATCTCCATAGATGAACATAATTTCTAAGTCTACAATATGTACATCATACTAGCAAACAAACTAGTTAACTCCTAAGCTAGTCAGGGAGACAATATCAAAAGGACTAGCCATCGCCTAAAAACCTAGCCTGCTCAAGTATCTGATCCAACAAAATCACATATAGATACAAACGAACCTGAAAATATCTAATAGTACATCGATCTGCAAGCTGGTAAAGTCCTAACACTACACTACTACTATGTCCAAGCCAAGATTCCTGAAAACCTCGCATCCTCCTCCAGGAAGCCGTTGGCCATCGGTATAATAGCCTTGCCTCCGTAGGACCCTTGGGTGGGTCCAAGTCTGAGGATGATGATGAAGAGGAGGGCACATCTACTGAAGGAGGTGCTGGTGGAGCAATCGGCATATCAAATACCTCTGGGTGTACCATATGAGGGGGTACACGTCGTAGGGAAAAATGGGATTGAACTCAGGTAAAGACTGATGCAGAAGGAACGGCCAAAAAGCACATACACACGACCTTGAGTAACCTACAACATATAGGGAATCAAGTGCTGGGTCGTAATAACATGCCCACTATGGTGAATCAAGGAAGAATACTAGTGATGGTATCCGCTGAATCTAAGTAATACAAGTACATGCAACTGTAGGGATGAGAATACTATAAAATTCTCAGTAAGGTAATCCCTCAGATTTATGTAGAATATAAACAATAAGTTCATTCACATAAGAATATTCATACAAAATTATATGCATCAATACTAAAGTATGTACATCATGTGAAATCAGAATGCAACCACAATAATAATTTATGCATTGTTATTTGGTAACCATAGAATCCAATTCCATGCATTTTTCTCTTTTTGTTAACATAGGGAAGGCTTAATTTCACATCAAAAGGTATCTGGAGTGGATAATTCCACAAAGGACAATAGACTGCTAGGACATGAGCTCATTCCTATTCGAGATCATCAGACTTCATTTTTTTCCATTTCGGAATCACACACAGTTCTATTCCTAGCCGATACGTCTATCGATTCATAAAATTTCTAGGGAAGTCTTTATTCTTGCCTTCCCTCTTTATCCCACATAAGCCTTGTCTCTGTTTTCCCCATATGCTCAAAATTTCACAACTAAGATTCACATATTCTCTTTTCTCACAATACCCGCATCATGCACTTCTTTTTCTTTTCTTAAAGGCATGCTTACATCACATGTAGGCATTCAATTACATCAGAGTCTCACACATGCCTCATAAGCAATTATTTGAAATAACTAGCATGCATTCATATTCCATATAATTGGACTAAATGCCATTCTATCATTAATTTAAGCCATTCTTGCCATTCCAGCCCCTAGGATTCCCGTTCCAGGAACAACATTTAATTTCCACATCAAATGGCCATTTTAAGAGCCACAACACTTCAATGTGTCTAAGAGGCCTTTAAAAATTTCACAGCAAAGCGTTCTAACCTGTTAACTGAATTGTACAAATTTAGTAGTCGAGACCACTTATTCAAAGCTTAGACAGGGTTCTCATAATTTTTAACCTTAGCAAATGATTGAATAAACTCAAAATAAAATTTACAATGATAATTCAATATATTATCCACTTCCTGTAAAAAATTCAAAGGGTAGTTCAATAATTTGCTATGGTAATAAAATCGGACAATCTTATTGCTTTAGTTTCAACAATTCAGACAACATCAGTCCCATTTAAATGTCCGAATTTTTTAAGGCAGTATACCTTAAAACCAATGCCCAAGAATATTCACGTAGTTAGTTTAAGATATTAGCTTCCACATATATATTTTTTAGTTCATATACATGACCACAAATATGTCTAAAAATTCACAAAATTTTCCTGTCTATTGCAAAACCAAAAATCCAACAGCCTAGTCAAAACTTCTTTTGATAAAAATGATTTTCTAACATCATCCAAACACACCACCAAAATTAATACATCAATATCCATGTATTATCAACCAATACAATGAAAAATTTCGAACTCAATCAATCAGAACTTATCAAAATAAATTTGAAAAAAAAGGCAAAGAAAACCCTACTTTTAGTGACTTAATGAATCCTTGGTCCCAAGGTGCTCTCAGATTGCTTTCTTCCACTCCAAAGCTCCCAAATCAACCCCAGCTCCTTCCTAACTCAGTGAGAGTGAGGTAGCAAGGTAAGGTTTGATGAGGAATATATATTTTAATTAGTTAGATTTGTAGGGATTAAGGTGTAGAACAAGTTTAGTAAAGGAATTTTGAAGTTTTAACAACTCTAGGTTATGGTTTTTGGGATTAGAATTTGTAGGACCCTAATAATTAACTCAACACGCCTAGGATGTATTCCAGTTGATTATTAGATATTACCCTTTGTTTCAGTTTCTTAAATCATACTTAAAAATACTTAATAAAAATATGAGCCAATTTTTTTTTTAAAAAAACATAAACAAAATGTGAGCCGCACATAACATAAGCGATTGCCGATGCAAAGCGTAACATGTAAAAGAATAACATAGATAGAAACATCAGATGGGCTCTATAAAAGATAATCTATTAGCACACCATAATTAAACATATAATAATCTACCCACCTATAGAAGTTGAGTTAAGTTTAGTACATCATAGGAAAGCAAATACATAGGAAAGGAAAATACAAAGGAAAACATGCCTACCTGGTGCACCTAATATAGATAACCTCTAAAACAAAAGAAGGTTATCCTAAGTTAGTAGTGGTGTGTGCACTAAAAACCCTCCAAGAGATCTACTGCTGGCCCTTAAAGGACGGAACATAATCGATCTATGAGCGAAACTCGTCGGGAGTGAGCACACGAGGTGGTTGAACATGGGCTCCACGCTGGGGCACATGGATGGCCTCCATGCCAACCTCGGCTGGTGACCGTCTCCTTACTACCCTCCCTTATCCGTGGGGAGTGGGGAACTCTTGGAGTATACGTGGGTAGGCGAGTCCTTTGACGGCTGAATCTCTGAATGCCTCGAGTGAGGAACATAATCCGGGAAATCACGAACGGTGGATGCGGTAGTGTACATACGAAGGATCCTCTCGTTGTGCGTACGCACATGCTCAAAAACCATGTCATCGCTGTACGGGGAAGTCGAGAGAAACGGTAGCTATGAATAGGGTGTGCAAATGGTCGTCCCATGAACATGAAGACTAGATGAAGCAGCGTCCCTCAAAATAGTAAGACTGATGCTTGAGGTCAAAATGAACCTCCCAAGTGGGGGTGTCAATGAAGAAGACGAACGTCGCCATCAGAATTGAAGACATGATGGAAAGGGAGAAAGAGGGAGTGAGAATCTTACTAAAGAATCTCAGTAGGGTATCCCCTATCTAAGTAACATCATCAACGTCTTCGGGAACCTCGGGTTTATTATGAAGTAGTGAGCATGCAAAGATTCATTTACTAAGTTCTAAACATCAATTACCAAGGCCCATTCATTTTATCATGAGTCTTGTAATGAATGCATTACACTTTATTATGATATGCATATCAATATATTATGCAATACTTAACATTATAGCATACATTCAACTTCATAGCAAACATAATGTGCATAGAACATGGTTCATGAATGACATTATTCGGTTCTTTAGGTGACTTAAAGTTTAGTTCACTTTCACATCTTGGGGCCTCCCTATTACTCTTCCCTTTTGAGAGTACTTATAGGTTATGAGCTTATACCTCACTAGTCATCACTAGCGTATACTTAGCCCTTTTGATAAGTTAAAATCCCAACTTAATAAGTACAGGTTAGGGGCAAGAATCACCTTTTCATCACCTATAGTTTGATAAGTCCAAAGGATCACTTTCTCATGTTTTAAGTCACCTTAAGTCTTAGCATGTTATATCAAGATGCAATACATAACTCATAAATGTCATAGCTCTTCATATATTTCAAGCATAAGCATCTCCAATGTTTCCAAATGAAAGCATAACATGCAAATGATGGATCCTACACATAGCATCGAATATTACATGAATTCATCATCTCAAATCATCAACACATAAATATTCCCTTAAATAGCCAAACCCTTAAATCGGGTAACTGTAATTATCAAATTGTTTTCTTATGCATCTAAGGGATTTATTATTATCATTACCACTAATTATTTAGCTCAAGAACATCATCAATCAAAGTTGGACAGCAAAGGCAAAAAAGATTTCAATGATTTACGTGTTCTAGAAGTTGCGTTTTACATCCTTTCTCATTATTAGCTTTCCCTATGATGCTAAAATTAATTCCTAAACCATAGGTCATTCTTACCTAAGTAAACATGGTAAAACCTGATTTTACAAACTTTAAAGGTGCTGGAATAGAATGCATAATTCTTTTTCTTAGGAGTTCTAGAAATCTCATTTTTAATTCTTTTTATTTACTAGGCTTGCCTAAAGTGCCAAGAGCAATTATCACATCAAGTAGCAAGGTATTTAACACATTTAAAGCATCTAAAACAGAATTTAAAAGTACTGGAAAATTAAAGACAAAATCGAAAAGTAACAAGTCCCATGAACACAAAATAAGGCATTTCTAGTAACTAAGCTTCTTACTAAAAAAAACAAATTCTAAGTTAAGAGTTATAATAAATATGCTAGGTAAGGAAATATAAATATGAATACAAGTCCAATTCTTTATTTTAGTGCTCTAGGCCTCTTAGAGTATTTACTTTAAATCACATTTCAACTTTAAGGTTGAAATAGATAGGCTTTGAGATTAATTATTTAAGTGATAACTTGTAAAGTAAATATGCTAGGCAATGAAATATAAATATGAATGCAAGTCCAATTCTTTATTTTAGTACTCTAAGCCTCTTAGAGTATTTACTCTAAATCACATTTCAACTTTAAGGTTGAAATAGGTAGGCTTTGAGATTAATTATTTAAGTGATAATGCATGCTTCTTCCTACTTTGTAAAAGTAAAACTCAAGCTCTAGAGGTTTCATTGTGATGAACTCATAGTCATCATCTAGAAACTCTCATAATCAAGCTATCATGAGAAACCAACAAAGCCTTGAAGGCCGAAATGCATAAGAAAAGAAAAATAAGAAACCGAAATGACAAAGTAAGGGGAATTAATCAAAACATCATTTCAAACCAAGAACGAAGCTTAAGAAAGTAAGGAAATAACTTTCAATACAACTCCCTACCAAAGATAGTTTCTTTTTCAAAGAAAGAAGCTTTGTCTTGAGATGAGATGAAGAGAACAAATTCTTCTTGAAACTTGAGAATAGATTCGGTCAAAGGGAGGAAAAGGAAAGAAAGGTTTGTTCTTGGGTTCTTGAACTTGGGAATGGAATAGTTATGTGTTTAAAGGAAGGCTTATGGTGTTTGAGTGGTGGTTTGTGTTTAGGAAATGGTGGAGGATGATGATTCTTTGGAAGAAGAAGAAGTAGAAAAGGAAATCTTTGAACTTAAGGAAGAAAGCTTAGAGTTGCAATATGTGAGCAAAGGTTCTTGCAAGCTCCCTTGGATGTATGTTTATATAGAAAATGAAACATATGGAGGTGCCTTTGAAGGGGAAAGGCCGACGGCATTTTGGGGAGGGAAGAGAGAAAAATATCTCTTTGCTAGGTATGGGTTTGGGTATGGCTAGGTATGGTTTAAAGCATAGTCTAAGGTATGGCTTAAAACATGGTTCTTTATGTGAAAATAAATCAACATGTGATGAATTATGGGGAGGAGTGGCTTTGGCCAAATCATGCAGCCAAGGGGAAAAATGTGTCATCTAATTGTGGTTTAGAGGTGTGTTTAGGTGTATCATTGATTAGGCTTTTGATTAGGAGTTTGTAAGTAAGTGTTTAGGTAAGGTAACGGATAATTAAGAGTGTCAAAGCATGATTAAGGAGTTGGTCTTGCTTCATTAGTAAAATAAAAATTTATTTTATATAAAAACCATTTACAAACATAATTCCTTAATTTAAGGAATTGGAGAGAGAAAACACTATTTAAAATTCCATGACATGGAATCTTGATTTTTAAGACAAAGATTAACATGTATCTAAGCAATCTTAGGTTCTAATTAATCTTAATAAATTATTTTGACTCTATATTAGTAATTAGAATTTACTAATCTTTAATTAGAGCCTAATATTGCTTAGGTTTTGCTAATTGTATCATTAGGCCCAAAATACACATAGTAGGGGCAAAATGGTAATTTTTTACAAAAGCCTCCTGGGCTACCTGGGTTAACCAGTTGTTAAACATTGCTTAAAAATATCATTTAAAACCTCTTAGTGAAGTCCAGGTTCAATCGGCACTTTGTTCGTGAAAATAGCCAAGGGCATTTTGGTCATTTTGCACATCGAAACTCAAATTTTCTTCTCTATTAACACTCATAACACATATAATCCCCTATCACCATCAAAACATCCCCTTGAGGATGACTGAGATTGGCGATCCTTATTTTTCCTGGTAAAATTACCTCAAAGGCATTCTGGTCATTTGTACATGGGAAAAATGAAAGTTATAGAATTCAAGATGAAGCTCTTGAGGATGAAAATGGTGGCTGCCTCTCCTTTCTTCTTGTTGGCTGAAGTCTTCTTGGCTTGGTGGAGAAGATTGAGTTTATGTTTATGTTGTATTTAATGCATGAACAAGATATTATATAGTTAGGTAATTCTTAATGTAAGAAAGTAAAATGGATGGCTAAGTTTAAATCTTATAGTTCAAGATTGAATCTTGGCCTTCCCCTTGTTTAGAATGGATATACATTTGTGGTGATTAAAACATCTTTCAATGTTAAAAATCGCAACAGAAATCTTATTGAATAGGTAAATGTCATACCGATTAACTGATATTACCTGAAAATAAATTCTAAGTATAAACTTTTCATTTCCACTTATTTCTAACCTTATTCCCATGTTTTCCTAATTTCAGGACCTCAAGCCTTGAATCTAAGGTTTTGGCTTCCGTGGGCCCGGGCCCTCAAAACACTATTCACTTTTTTTTTGTTCATTCATAGAGTCGTTCTCATCATTACTATGCCTATCAGAATTTTAATATTCTCATTAATAAAGCCTCAATTAATTTCTAAAGAAAATTAGGTTGTTACATTACCACCCACCTTAATAAAAATTTTGTCCTCAAAATTTCATACCTGGAAACAATTCCAATGATCTTTCTTTATGTCTAGCTCTCACTCCCATCCCGTAACTATGGATTTGGGTTCAATGATATGGTTTGGATCTGGATAATACATTCTGAGTTGAGACATGTGGAAGACATCATGAAGGTTGGATAAATACGGGGGTAAGACTATCTCACAAGCTGACCCAATCTATCAAAGGATTTGAAAAGGACCTATGAACCTGGGTGACAACTTTTTGACTCTTAAGGCTCTACCTACTCTAGTAGTGGGTGTAACCTTCAGGAATACGTGTTCTCTCTAGAAACCCTAAAGGTTTCCTTCAGCATCAGCATAGTTCTTCTGACGACTCTCTGCGTGAGGATTTTTCTCCTAATTTTCTGGATCTGCTCCTTGTTTGATTAACAAGATCAGGTCCTAACAACCCCTTTTCCCCAAATCATACCAACACAATAGAGATTGACATTTCCTTCCATATAAAGCTTTATATGGGGCCATGCTAATACTAGCATGATGGCTATTATTATAAGCAAACTCAACTAATGGAAGCAATTTATCCCAACTTCCCTTCTGCTCAATCACGCATGCCCTTAGCATATCTTCTAGAGTCTGTGTGTGTCTGTTGTCCATCCATTTGGGGTGATATGAAGTACTCAAACAAAGTTTGGTTCCAAAGGCTCTTTGTAAAGCTCCCAAAATCGAAGTAAATCTTGGGTCTGGGTCAGAAACTATTGAAGAGAGAACATGTGTAGCCTCACTATTTCTTGGATGTACAAAGAAGCTAACTTATCCAAAGGATAACTAGCTTTGATGGGTAAAAAATGAGCAGACTTGGTTAATCTATCCACTATAACCCATATAGCATCATGGCCTGACGATGTCTTTGGCAAACCCATTACAAAGTCCATGGAGATACTTTCCCACTTCCATTCAGCATATCTAATGGTTGTAGGGTCCCAGCTGGCTTTTGGTATTCTGTTTTGATTCTTTGACAAGTTAGGCACTTCCTAACAAATTCTACTATGTCTCTCTTCATCCTAGACTACCAAAACATCCTCTTTAGATCAGCATACATTTTACTAGTCCCAGGGTGTAAGTGAATTCGCCCCTATGAGCCTCCTTTAAGATATCATTTCTAAGATTACCACTTTCAGGTACACAAACCCTATCCTTATACCTCCATTTACCTCGTTGGTCTTAAGTAAATCCTGGCAACTTCTTTGCATGAACTGATTTTAAAATCTCTTGAAACTCTCGATCTTCGTGTTGTGCGGCCAAATTTGCTCCTTGAACACACTCGTTACTTTTATCTGACCTAACACTACACCTTCAGGGCTCACAAACATACCCACACTAAGCTTCTTAAAGCCCTCCACTAGCTCCGTTTCCTTGT
Organism: Dalbergia oliveri; assembly: GCA_030441495.1. Classification (NCBI taxonomy): domain Eukaryota; kingdom Viridiplantae; phylum Streptophyta; class Magnoliopsida; order Fabales; family Fabaceae; genus Dalbergia; species Dalbergia oliveri. Next base: position 22,813,237 of record JAMLFY010000012.1, read on the forward strand.
TCACCAGGCATGATATGCCTAGGGATTTCCCTCAATCCATCAGCTACAACATTTGCTTTGCCTGGATGGTAATTTAGACTGAACTCATAATCCTTGAGGAACTACATCCACCTTCTTTGCCTCATATTCAATTCTTTCTAATCAAAAAGATATTTTAAGCTTTTGTGATCAGAAAGACATTGAACTGTACACCATAGAGATAGTGTCGCCAGATCTTCAGAGCAAAACCAGCTGCAAGTTCAAGGTCATGGGTTGGATAGTTTACTTTGTGGGGTTTCAACTACTGAGAAGCATAGGCAACCACATTTTGATTTTGCATCAACACACATCTTAAACCCTTACTAGAAGCATCACAATAAGCCTCAAAGGGTTCATGAGGATCAGGTAATAAGTCCTGGAGCCATGGTCAACTTTTGCTTCAACTCTTGGAAACTATTTTCACACTCTGGCATCCACTTAAATTGAGTGTTCTTTTGGGTTAACTTAATCAGAGGTAATGCTATATGAGAAAAACCCATGATAAACCGTCTATAGTATCCAGCTAACCGAAGGAAACTCCAGATCTCCGCTTCTATGGTAGGTTATTCCCAATGAAGTACTGAATCTACCTTATTAAGATCTACGAAGATCCCCTCGTGATACCACATGACCTAGAAATCTAACCTCTTCCATCTAGAATTCACATTTTAATAACTTAGCATACAACTTCCTTTCTCTTAGGATTTGTAACACAATCCTAAGATGCTTCGCATGTTCTTCCTTAGTCCTTGAATAGATAAGTATATCATCTATAAAGACAACTACAAATTTATCCAAGTAAGTGCAGAAGATTTAGTTCATATAATCGATAAATATAGCCAGAGCATTGGTTAGTCCAAAGGACATCACCTTATACTCATAATGTCCTTATCGAGTCCTAAAAGCAATTTTACGGATATCCTCATCCTGAACTGAATCTAATGATAGCCTGATCTAAGATCAATCTTTGAGAATACAATTGCACCTCGTAATTGATCCATGAGGTCGTCAATTCTTGGCAGAGGGTATTTGATCTTGATTGTCACCTTATTTAATTGCCTATAGTCTACACAAAGTCTCATACCCCCATCCTTTTCCTTTACCAGAAGAATAAGGGCTCCCCATGGAGAGGCACTTAGTCTAATGAAATGTTTCCCTAATAGTTCTTCAATTTGTGACTTTAATTCCTTCAACTCTAAAGGTGACATCCTATAAGGAGCAATCGAGATAGGACTCGTTTCGGGAACTAACTCAATGGAGAATTCAATCTCCCTTATAGGAGGAAACTCTGAATATCCTCTGGGAATACATTTGGATACTCCCTCACCACTGAAATCTTACTCAACTCATGGTTACTTTCAGTTTCACTAGCTGAGAAGAGAACATATTCCTGACGGTCCACCTTGCTAGGGTTAGGTGTCACTAGGCTTAAGGAAAAAGAAAAGGGAACCATAGGAATAGTAGGTAGTATAGGAAGAAACACACAGCGATCTATTTGGACAATGTAAAAGAACATAGTTAGGTATCAACCAATCCATACCTAAGATTACTTCTAAACCAAATAAGGGAGACAAACTAAGTTGGCAATAAATTCCCTAGTATCTATAAGAAGGGGAAGGTTCATGCATGCATAATAAGTCCTAATAGGACCAGCAGTGGAGTGGACACAAAAAGATCATAAGGTAACTTAGACACAAATAATTCTAACCTTTGTACATAGTCATGGAATATGAAAGAATAAGTGGCACCCAAATCATACAGGACATCTAAGGTATTACCATTTATTTCACTCTTACCTCGGATCAAATTGGTAGATTGAGAAGCTTCTTTGGTACTTACAGTAAAAATATGCCCTTGTTGTTGTGGCCTAGGGATGGGCTGTTGAACTTTCTTGTTGGGGCATTCGAATATCTTGTGTCCTGGTTTCCTCCGAAGAAAACAATTTGTGTTGTCCAGGCAAGGCCTGTTCATGTGATATTTCCCACATTTAGGGCATTCTTGTCTTATCTTCCGGTCTTGGGAATTAAAGCTACTTCCTTCTGTTGTTGTTGTTATTAGGTGGAAATCTTCCACTAGGCTGGTCTAAAGGCTTGAATAGGGGGCCTTCGGGTGCTAATCCTTTCCTGGCATTGTTTTGCGCATACTTGAGACTTGGAAGCTTCTTGTTAGACTCCTCAGTGCTAACATTTATTTACCAAGGTGGGATAGTCTCTTATCTCCAAGAGACTTACAGCTACTTTTATATCTTCACATAGATTCCCTTCATATTTCATGTACTTCCAGCTTCATCTGGATCATGTTGGTAAATCATAGAAAACTTGCAAAGCTCTTCAAATTTGGTGGTATACTCTGCTACACTTATAGGTCCTTGTTTAAGAGCCATAAACTCTAACTCTTCGCATTCCTCAAAGAAGCAGGGAAGTACTTATGGTAGAAAGCCTTTTTGAAGATATCCCAGGTAACTTTAGTCTGGGAAGCTTCAAATAATCCCTGGTGCCAACCCACAAGAATTCTACATCCGCTTCTAGCATGTAGGTGGCAAAAGCCACCTTTTGGATCTCTGTGCAAGGAAGGACTAAGAAAATCTTCTCCATGGCTTTAATCTACTCTTTTGCCTTACAGGGATTGAAGGCTCCTCTAAACGGCGGGGGTTTGCTTTCCTAAACTCAGCAATTTTGTATATTCCCTATCCACTTTGTTTCTTTCTAGGTTACCAGCCGGGTTTTGCTCCTTATTACGGTTCATTCTTTCCATCATTTGGTTATCAACAGCTTATTCTCTCATTGTTGTGGCCATCTCACGAAAAGTATTCATCATGTCGGCTTTCCCGTTCCGCTCCTAGTATGCCGATTTGAAGTTATTGATTCCTATCACACTAAACAAAATATTGAGTTGATCAGACTCAATACCAGGCTAAGTGTGGCAGGAACCCACAACATTTCTAACTAACGATCACACACACACACACACACACATATATATATATATATATGCATTATAATGCATGACACTTACTAGAAGCATAGTCGGTCCAATCCTCAGGCTTATAAGATAGTCCTCTTAATACCATAATGTAACACCCTCCTAATTATCATATTCTACTTGAGTATTAACACAGTAATTACAAGTATTACTTACATCATAGTATATACTAGTCAAAATACAATGCAATAAAGTAATTTAGACATATATGTTTCAAAGCTTGTATCTCCATATATGAACATCATTTCTAAGTCTACAATATGTACATCATACTAGCAAACAAAGTAGTTAACTCCTAAGCTAGTCAGGGACTAGCATCAAAAGGACTAGCCATTACCTAAAAACTAAGCCTACTCGAGTATCTAGTCTAACGAAATCACATATAGATACAAATGAACCAGAAAACATCTAATAGTATATCGGAGGTTGCTAAAGTCCAAACACTACACTACTACTATGTACAAGCCAAGAGTCCGTTAAAACTCGTGTCCTCCTCCAGGAAGCCATTGGCCATCAGTATGATAGCTTCGCCTCCGCCAGGGGCATCAGGACCCTTGGGTGGGTCCGAGTCTAAGGATGATGATGAAGAGGAGGGTACATCTGCGGAGGAGGCTGGTAAAGCAATCAGGATATCAAATACCTCTGGGTATGCCATATAAAGGGGCACACAGTCATAAGGAAAAACGGGTCAAACTTAGCAGTAAAGACTGATGCACTAAAGGAACGGCTAAAAAGAACATACACACGACCTTGAGTAACCTGCAGCATACAGGGAATCAAGTGCTGGGTCGTAATGCCACACCCACTATGGCGAATTAAGGAAGAATACTAGTGACGGCATCGCTAAATCTGAGTAATATAAGTACATGCAACTGTAGGGATGAGAATACTATAAAATTCTCAGTAGGGTAATCCCTAGATACGATGCAGAATATAAACAATAAGTTCATTCATATAAGAATATTCATACAAAATTATATGCATTAATACTAAAGTATGTACATCATGTGAAATCAGAATGCAACCCAGTAATAATTTATGCATTGTTATTTGGTAACCATAGAATCCAATTTCGTGCATTTTTTTTTTCGTTAACATAGGGAAGGATTAATTTCACATCAAGAGGTATCTATAGTGGATACTTCCACAAAGGACAATAGACTGCTAGGACATGAGCTCATTCCTATTCGTAATCATCAGACTTCACTTTTTTCTATTTTCGAATCACACACAGTTCTATTCCTAGTCGATACATCTACCAACTCATAAAATTTCCAGGGAAGTCCTTATTCTTGCTTTCCCTCTTTATCCCATATAAGCCTTGTCTCTTTTCCCCATATGTTCAAAATTTTATAACTAAGATTCACATATTCTCTTTCTCACAATACCCGCATCATGTACTTCTTTTTCTTTTCTTAAAGGCATGCTTACATCACATGTAGGAATTCAATTACATTAGAGTCTTACTCATGCCTCATAAGCAATTATTTGAAATAACTAGCATGCATTCATATGCCATATACTTAGACTAAATGTCATTCTATCATTAATTTAAGCCATTCTTGCCATTCCAGCCCTTGGATGATTTACCATTCTAGTAACAACATTTAATTTCTATACCAAATGGCCATTTCAAGAGCCATAAAAATTTTCCATGACACGTCAATGTGTCTAAGAGGCCCTGTAAAAATGTCACAGTAAACAAAGCCTTCTAACCCTATTAACTAAATTGTACAAATTAGTGGTCAAGACCACTTATTCAGCTAGAACAGGGTTCTCATAATTTTTAACCCTAGAAATAATTGAATCAACTCAAAATAAAATTCACAGTGATAATTCAATATATTATCCACTTCCTATAAAAATTTCAAAGGGCAATTCAACCATTTGCTATGGTAATAAAATCGGACAATCTTATTGCTTCAATTTCAACAATTCAACAGCATCAGCCCATTTTGGTATTGAATTTTTTAACGCAATATACCTTAAAAACAATGCCCAAGAAAATTTATATAGTTAGTTTAAGATGTTAGCTTCACATTTTCTCATTTTATAAAAATGAGCAAAGATATGTCTAAAAATTCATGAAATTTTCCTGCTACCAAATCGAAAATCAGAGCCTAGTCAAAACTTCTTTTGATAAAAATGATTTTCTAACACCATCCAAACACACCACCAAAATTAATACATCAATATCCATGTATTATCAACCAATACAATCAAAAATTTTGGACCTAAATCAATAAGAACTTATCAGAATTAATTTGAAAAGAAAAGGCAGAGAAAACCCTACTTTTAGTGACTTAATGAATCCTTGGTCCCAGGTGCTCTAAGATTGCTTTCTTCCACTCCAAAGCTCCCCAAATTAACCCCAACTCCTTCCTAACTCAATGAGAGTGAGGTAGCAAGGTAAGGTTTGGTGAGGAATAGAGATTTTAATCGGTTAGATTTGTAGGGATTAAGGTGTAGAACAAGTTTAGTAAAGGAATTTTGAAGTTTTAACAACTCTAGGTTATGGTTTTCAGGATTAGAATTCAAGATGAAGCTCTTGAGGATGAAAATGGTGGCTGCCTCTCCTTTACTCTTGCTGGCCGAAATCTTCTTGGCTTGGTGGAGAAGATTGAGTTTGTGTTTATCTTGTATTTAATGCATGAATAAGATATTATATAGTTAGGTAATTCTTAATATAAGAAGTAAAATGGATGGCTTGGATTAAATCTTATAATTCAAGATTGAATCTTGGCCTTCCACTTATTTAGGATTGATATACATCATCCATTTGTGATGATTAAAACATAGTTCAAGTGTTAAAAATTGCACACGAAATTTTACTAAATGGGGAAATGTCGTTTTTGATTAAACCGATTTTACCCGAAAATTAATTCTAAGTATAAAATTTTCATTTCCACTTATTTTTAACCTTATTCCCATGTTTTCCTAATTTCGAGCACCTCCGGTTCTAATCTAAGGTTTCAACTATCCGCTGCCTGGCCCGCAAAACACTATTCACTTTTTTTTTGGTTCATTCATGGAGTCGTTTTCATCATTACTACGCCTCAGAATCTTAATATTCTCATTAACAAAGCCTCAATTAATTTCTAAAGAAAATTAAGGTGTTGCAGAGGTCATGACAAGAACACCTAGAATTGTCCTGGAAACTATAAGTAGTATGAAGTGGTATGCTAAACTTTCCAATTGTGACTTTTGGATGGAGGAAGTGAAATTTTTAGGTTGTATAGTCTCCTAGAAGCATAGTTGTGGATCCAAGCAAGGTGCAAGAGGTATAGAAATGGGAAGGCCCAACCACGATAATGGAGTTTCAAAGTTTTCTTAGACTTGTTGGTTACTATTGGAGGTTCATAAAAGGATTTTTTTTTTTGGCGTTGCCCTAATTAAGTTGACCAGAAGAATGTAGTTTTTGAATGGACTACAAAGTGTGAAGCGAGTTTCCAAGAGCTAAAAAAGAAGCTAACCTCTACCCTATGTTGATCTTGCCAGATCCTAAGGAGAAGTTTAAAGTGTATTGCAATGCTTTGAGTAAGGGTTTAGGCTATGTACTCGTGCAAATTGGAATGTGGTGGCTTATGCTTCTAGTTAACTTAAGCTCTATGCTTCTAGTTAAGATTTGGAGGCATCACCTCTATGGTGTAAAGTTCGAAGTATTTTCAGATCATAAAAGTCTGAAGTACCTATTCAACCAAAACGACCTCAATATGAGACAAAGGTGCTGGATAGAGTTTATAAAAGATTATGATTTTGGGTTGAACTACGACCTGGGGAAGGCAAATGTGCTGATGCCTTGAGTTGAAAAGCTCTTCATGCCACTTGGTTGATAGCGAAGGAAGCCGAGCTGATAGAAAGTTTTAGAGACCTTAGCCTTGGGTACACCCTAGCTGTAGAAAAGTGAAGTTGAGTCAATTAAATATAATTAGCACATTTAGGGATCAAATAATCCAAGCCTAAAGAGATGATGAGGGTTTCTTGAAGACCTTGTCCCTAGTAAAAGTTGAAAAATCAAAGGATTTCTCCCAAGATAAGGAAGGAGTATAGAGATATCAAGGAATGGTCTGTGTCCCTACAATGGATGGCCAGAAGGCTAGTATCCTGGAAGAAGTCCACAAGAGCTAGTTTACTATACAACCGAGTATGACCAAGATGTACCACGACTTAAAAAGGATGCTTGATGTGGCAAAAGGTCAAGATTCAACATCAAAAGCCATATGGGCTATTGCAACCCTTTGCTATCCCTGAATAGAAGTGGGAAGGCATATTGATGGATTTTGTCATGGGTTTACCAAGGACACTAATCGAACATGACTCTATATGGGTTATAATGGAAGATTAACCAAGTCTACTCACTTTTACCTATTCAAGCTAACTATCCTATGGACAAATTGGCGTAACTATAGATTTGAGAGATAGTGAGACTTCATGGAGTACGTTCGACCATTGTTTCTGATAAGGATCTAAGGTTCAGTTAGAGATTTTGGGAAGCTTTTCAAAAGGCGTTTGCATTAGAGTTAAGCCTCAATACATCTTACCACCCCAAATCGATAGTCAAATAAAAAGAACCATCCAAACCCTAAAAGACATGCTGAGGGCTTGTGTTATGGACGAACCGAAAAGTTGGGATAAGCACCTTCTATTGATCAAGTTTACCTATAATAATAGTTTCCATGCTAGCATAGGGTTGGCTCCTTACAAAGCCTTGTACGGCATAAAGTGCCAATCATCCTTGGGCTAGTATGAACCCAAAGAACAGGAGTTTGTTAGGGTCTGACTTCATAAGGGAGACAATGAGGAGGATACAAAGATTAAGGATCAAATACTTACTACCCAGAGTAGGCAAAAGAGCTATGCTAAGAAACGAGGAAACCTCCAGAGTATGAAGAAGAAGAATAAGTGTTTTTATGGATCACCCTAACCATAGGCGTAGGTCAAGCTATGAGGGTAAAGAAACTAAGTCCTAGCCTCTTTGGACAATTCTAGATTTTGCAAAGTGTCGGTACCTTAGCCTATCATATAGCCTTACCACCCAACCTATCCAATCTCCACAATATGTTTAATATATCACAACTTAGAAAATATAGTCAACCTAAGTCATATCCTAGAGCTAGAATTAGTATAATTAAAGGACGACTTGACTTTCAAGTTACCACTAGTGAGGATATTTGATTGAGGAGTTCAGAAGTTGAAGAGCAAGAATGTGCCCTTAGTCAAGATAGCTGGGGGAGGAACAAGATGGAAGATTTGACATGGAAGCTAGAATTAGAGATGCGAAAAGATTTTCAAATCTATTCAGTATAAATTTTAAAGGCAAACTTTTTTAGAAAAGGAATGGAAATGTAACATCCCCATTTTTTCACTCTAAGTGAAGTCTTACTCAGTGAAAACTCGAGTGAATGATTTCATCTAGAGTAGTTGAACTTTCACCAAAAAGGACAAGTCAACCCAAACATTAAGCGTTAACCAAAGGTCAATTAGAGTCAAGGTCAAAGTCAACCTAAATAGTCAATAATCAAAGAAAGTCAACCAAAACCATGCAAAGGTCAATCAAAAACCATGTAATAGTCAACATTAAGACTAAAAATGATCAAGGATCAATAAAATTAAGAGCAAGTGGTTTAAATAGTTTAATAAGGGCTTAATACCCTAATCATGCATTAAAATAAATTAAGTAACATAGGATTTCAAAAATAATAGTAAAATAAGCTTAATTAGTAGTTTACTATAAATGGTTTATATAAAAATGTCTAAAGTAGACATGATTGACTATTAAGAGATTGATTATTAATCCAATGAGGGATTAAGAAAATTAATCCATAAAATATTCTTCATTAAGAACAAAATATGATTAAAAAGTGTATTAAACTATTTAGGGTTAAAAGAACTTTTTGCCAAAAGTGGTAAAAACACCTTAATACACCCTAGATAATGTAATCCTCTGTCAAACAAATTTCAAACACAATGGACCCTTCCCTTTACCCCAAAACTCGGCCACACACACATACATAAACACATATACAAATAGCAACATAACCTACAATAAACCTATTCTAACTACAAGATAATTATGAGATTCCTATTGAAACAAAACATGAAAATTTTCACCCTTTTACTCTCTTCATAACTGTGTGCATCATCACCACATAAGGGACGAAAGTTGTGATTTGATCTTGGTTTAAATGCCTAATTGAAAGCTTGATAGATGCCAAAGTTTGACAACTTTTCATAAGGACAATTCTGGGCTTGAACTATTTCTAGGCTAAGCATTTTTATGGCGTAAAAACAAACCAACACATCTAACCAAGTCCTAACTATCCATTTCCCTAACTAAAAGGCTAACTCAATGAACTAACTGAAGAATAAAAAATTCTCCAAACATACCTCTAAACTACACACTTGGTCATTTCCAAGTCTTTAGCTCTCTATTTCCTTAGATTTTCCGTTAAACTTTCTCTTCAAACACTCACATTTCCAACCTTAAGCCCTTCACTCAGCCTTGCAAGAGTTTCAACTTTCAACTATTGTAAAACTATATAAGTATACACTCTAGGCACCATTTTCAAGCAAGGTCTTCAAGCTTTGGATACTAGGAGCAAGAAGGCTTTCTCTTCTACCCTTTCATTTATCCATTTGTTTTTGTAACCCAAGAAGGTAGAAAGACTCTTTCTTTTACCACTACACTACTTGGTAGGTGATTTTATCTTGAAATTGTGAAGGTTTTAGGTTTTTTTCCCATTCCAGGGTTAGAGACTTGAAACTTGTACATCTACTCTTCTAAATGTTGTAATGATCTTTCCATGATGTAACATGCCATGTACATGTGTATTATTCCAAATGCCTCTGCATTGAGTCTATATGTGCTGGTTCTGATAAAATATTGTGGGTCTGTGGTTTATAGTTAAAAGAGACCAAACATACACACATGTATTAGTGCTGAAATATAATATTGAATGAACTAGGTGCAAAAAGTATGAAAAAGGTGGAAATGTCTTTTCCGTATCCAAGAAAAATATGGCTAAAAGTTAACTTCTTAATGAACATTATAAAAAACTCATTTTCTAGTTAAAGACATAATTTTTCAAAGTCCAGCCTCTTTTCTAAGACCTTTCTGACCTCTTAGCACTTAAATGCACTTTTTTCTTACTACAAATTTGAAAAACATGTAAAAATGGACTTTTTGGAAAGCTAAGACATAAATGAGCACATCCATGTAGGACACACTCATTGAAATTACCGATATTAGTGCAAATCATAAAATAAGTCTTGGGTAATGCAACATCCCAAATTTTGTCTAGGCTAGTTAACTCAATGAACTCAAGCAACTGATTTACCAACTAGGTGGTTCATCTTGGCCTCATAGTGGAAAGGGTCAACATTGGTAATTTATTGTTGATTAATAACATTAGCATAGTTAGAAGACACACAAGAATAAACAATGATAAGTATTATTAAGATATAAACCCTAAATTAAGCATATTAGACAAAGACAATTGATTTACAAAGTTAAATTCCCTAACCAATATCAGGAAATTACATTAATCAAATAGATAGTAAGAAATTGATTTGAAAGATTAATCTTGATTAATGATAAAAAAAAAGAGTAAAACTAATAGAAATTAGACAAATGTCATGAAAAATAACAAATAATGTTAGAATAATCAAGTGTGCCTAGAAAAAGATGCAAAGAATTACAAAAATGTCATTACCTAGTGAAATTGTGAAAATATCATTGCTATGTAAAAGAAATTACCATACTACCCCTGCCTTATCAATAAATGACAAAGACACCCTTATTCTATAAATGGAATTACAAGAATACCACTATCATTGTCTAATTACAAAAATACCCTTGTCTTGGTTAAGGAAATTACTACAATGCCGCTACTTCAATGCCACTACTTTGATTATTACAAAAATAGGCCAACATATTTGTATAAAACATGGACCATTTTCTCATCTCAAAATTAGGCCTACATGTTTGCATAAAACATGGAGCATTTCTCATCCCAAAATTTGGCCAACATGCTTGCATAAATCATGCTCCAAGCATTAGTTCTCCAAGTGCTTAATTCTTCTTCTTTTCTTGATCCTTTCACTATAAATACTCTTCAAACTTTCTTCCATTCATTCCATTTTCCAAGCCACAAAGAGACCTCACCATGCTTTGCAAGAGCTATATCCTCTAACTCTTGTAAAATACATACACTCTTGCTAATCTTCAAGCCTTAGAAACTCCCTGAGTCTTCTTCTCTTATTTTCTCTACCATTTCTTCTTATGTTCTTCTCTTCAAAGACTTTTCTTCACACTCTAAACATCCAAACACTTAAATTCTAAGCCCAAACTTTCACTAGCCTTCACAAGAGTTACAATCTTTAACTTTAGTGAAAAATATTTTCTTAAGCACTCAAGTTCTAGAGCCAAGATACAAGGAGGGTTATCCACTCCAAGGACTATTGCTCAAGCTCAAGGAAGAAGAGAATGACTCTTTTTAGACCCTATATAAAAGGTAGCGGTTTCTTCTTTATTTGTTCAAGCATTGTTGGTTTCTAACCTTGTCCATGGTTAGAATGCCTCAAGCTTATGTTATTGACAAAAGTTTTGAATAGTTGTTTGTGAAATATATTTTTATGAATCAATTCATTCACTTCTCTGTTATAAATGTTTTTATGATATTTTCATCCTCATATATGGCTTAAAAGCATGGTAGATGGTCCTTGTATTGAAGGAGTAACATCAAACATGAAAATGATATGTGCTAGATTTTTAGCTATTTCTAGCAGTAGTTACTTTGAAATATGAAACTCACAAAATATGAAGCTTTTGGAATAAAACTATTTTTTCTCCAAAAGGAATCACTTAAAACAAAGTTCTCTAGCTCAAGATATAAATTTTCAAAGTTAAGCCAAAGATTGAAACTCAAAATATGACCTTATAGTAGTAAAATAGGTGTAACTCACTCTATAAAAATGTAAATGGACTAATTTCAACTCTATTGGAAAGCTAAGACACATAGAAACACATCCATGTATGGCATGCATAAATCTTTTCACCATAAAAATATTGAATAAGAAATACACTTACGGGTATGTTGAAAGTCTGGAAAAGGGTACTTTGCAAGGACACTATGGCATAATCATAAACTTGGTTTTAATGAAATTACCCTTAATGAAAAGTTTGATGAGTTAGAAATCTGGAAATACCTTTAAGAGGCTGAGATATTAAGTATATAGAAAGTTATAAATTTTTATGTAAAAGATGTCAAAACTATAAATAGAGTATTAAAGTCTTATAAAGAGAAAGTTTTAAGAATTTAAGTTGCAATAATTTTCAGGAGGAAATATATATATATATATATATATATATATATAGTCATTAGCTAAGTCCGGTCCTTGATTTCCGACATACTGGATAGGAGCATGTTTACTTTTCAATGAGATATTGATGATAACAAACTTATGGATATATGCAAAGAATGTGATGTATGCTTATGTGATCAATTACATGATGATTTATGGCATGTTAATTGTGATTATGAATGATTGATTGAGATGCATATTTGATATGTTGTATGACAGGAGCTCATTCATCATCTAACTTGAGTCATTTAAGGATCTTAGGCTTTGAGCTTCTGATCCACTTCCTGGTTTAGGATAAGTATCTAGTGTAGTCATGGTTTGTTTTTTGCTTGGCACTTCAACCAGTTGACCCCTTTCACATGCAATAGGAACAGTTTTTTATTTTGGTACCCAGACCTTCTTGGGTTCTTTTTGGTTAGTTTCAAAGGAGAGGTTTACCATCCTTTCTAAAGGATTCTTTCCTGAGTAAAGAAAAAATAAAGGGTTCTTAGATGAGGTTGCATTACTTCTTCTCTTAGATATCCTTTTCATATCTCAACCCGTTTCCTGAAATATAGCTTCTGATCTACCATCATAAGTTCAAGGATTTTGTACTATTTCCTGTTTGTTCTTTGTCAGATTTTAGAAGCCATGAAGTCTTTTCAAAATACAGAAATAAACTTTCTGACTTCTTTTTCATTTCTTTTGAAGACTTTAGTTTCTAAGGTAATATACTACGTTCTCTTTATAAGTTGAGATATTTAATGGAAAGAGCTTGAGAATCTTCTAATAACTCATCATACCATGCAAGAACTAAGTAATATGAAAAGTTGAGTTCAGATACTCTTACTTACATCCCTTTATTGAAGTGTACACACTCATGAAAGATAAATATAAACACCTTCTAGCTCGTCATGACTTTTTGACCCATCTTTTCTTCTTTAGAGTCGCTCTAGGTACCTATCATGCTCTTCTCCTTGAGGTTTGACCCTTTCTATGATGCCTTGAGCTTGGAATTCTTGATTCAAGATTGTGAACACCTGATTTTCCCCCATAAAACAAAAACAAAGTTTTTCTTACATGTTTTTAGAGTGTTGCTCATTTATAGACTCGTGTTGGTAACTTTATTTTGTTAGATGAAATTGCAAATCATTTCAAGTTTTGTCTATAGTTCTTTGTTGTGTGTAATCCAAATTCAATTCGGATTTCTTTTAGGTTCATTTACGATGTTTTACAATTTTGTTTCATGTGCATAAAAAAATAATTCAATCCATTTTCAACCCAGATTATTAGCTCATAAAAAAAAAGAGAGAGAGAGAGGCCAATCAATTTAAGGCCGACTCATGTCAATCCATTTTCATTAACCCATTTTAGTTATAAAAAAATGAAATAAAATAATAATAAAAAAGCACACCGATTTAATTCTTGTCCATTTGTAAAACAACAAAAAAGTAAAAAAAAACAAAACAAAACAAAAAAGCGGGAAGCAGAGGAGTCACGGGCTCTGACGTGAAGCAACAGGAACATAGTGATGATGGGGACTTTGAAAAATTGGAAAACTACCAACAACATGATGAGAGCTCCTTTCCACTTCGCGTAAAAGGATGAACTTCCTTTCGATTGTGAGCGGAAACCTGGAACCCCAACCAGCTAACCTGCAAAAAATGGATGATCAGATATTGGTTAGACATCTATAAATCCATCAATAATAGGTGCAGAGGGGGACCATGAAAAAATTTCCACACAGAGAGTAATACCAGAAAAGAATCATTAGCAAGAAAAGTTCAAAACAAAAAATCCTGAATCAAAGAAAGAAAAATCAATACAACCAACAGCAAAGAGAGGTATTTTTTTAAATAAAATATATAAAAATAAAAAATAAGTGTGAGGCGGCCTGCCACAACCACGGCCTCTTCTTCCTTCTCTCCCACATTACCCCTCCGTCACCGTCATGGCATCATCATCATTTTCATACCACTATTATCATCAAACCTACTATCGAGTCATCATAATTTTCTTACCACCATTACTCATAAATTAACCAAAGCAAACTAAGCTTCAAAAGAATTTTGTTTCCAAACAAAAAAGAAAACAACACCTGAAAAGGAAAGAACCGCCGCACTTCAAGCCATCGCTGCTAGCCTTGGCCCCTCGCGATCGCGACCAAACTTGGCCATCACCCCTTCCATGTGCTCTTACCATCGCATCGCTCAACTACCACTCCCACAAATGCTCATCCCTTGGATCCACGACCTCCAGCCGCGCAAACCTCCGCTTCAGAGCTACTCCTCCGGTGTGCGCCTCCAACACAGCGGCCTCCCTTTCTCGATCGATGCCTATTCTTCTTCTCCAAGGCACCTTGCAGCCATGAATCTGGCCTTCGCGGTCGTGATCGTAGCCAATTTTTATCTTCCCTTTCCTTGCATCGTGGAGGTTGCACCCCTGTACCCGTCGCGTCAACCACCGCGAACCTCTCATTTGCCTCCCCCGTGAAGTCCCTCCACTCCACCTCCATCATGGCCGCGACCTACTCCCCGCGGTCTCATCTCCTTCGCACCGCAAAACATAGATGCCAGCATCCATTCTAGCCTCCTTCCCCTGGCCTCGCGAGGCTACTCCTTTCCCTGGTGACTCCTATCTCTCGATCACTCTAGATCTCTCTCTCTTCACTCTTTCTCTCTCTCACTCTCTCATTCTCTATCTATCACTTTCTCTTCTCTCAATTTTTCTTTCTTTCCTTATGTCTTTTTGGGTGTGTGCATGTGTAACGTGTGTAAAAGGCAGAGAGCGGTGAGTTAGTGTGTGTGTGTGTATGTGTATATGTTAAAAATAGAATTAGGTTAGTAAATTAAGTTAATAAAATTAAATTTATAATTTTAGTTTAAGTGAAAATAGGATCAAATAAATAAGGAGTTTTTGGTTCTAAGTTTTTACTTTTAGTTTTACTTACATTTTAAATTAGTATTATTTCATTTAAATAAATTTTTGAGTTTGTTTGTTTGTTTAGATTTGGATGTACTTGTTTGGTTTAGTGTTTGTTTTATTTTTAACTTTTAGACTTGCTTATTTTAGGATTGGTTTAGTTTGAGTTTAAAATTAAAAAAGAAAAATAGATTCATTTCATTTTTGGTCATAAAATAGATACTTGAGTATTTTAAAAAAATTATTATTTAGTTTATTAATTGATGAATTGCTTTTATTTAATAAATAAATAAAATTAATTGAACCGGATGGTTTATTAATTCCATATATTGGAATATTTTAGCTATTACAGGCTTGATATTCAAAATTCCCATTAAAAAACTAAAATTAATCAAACCCACAATTATTTTCTATAGAACTACGTGACTTTGAATTCCCCATTGGATACGTAGGAGTAGGTGATTCAAATCTCTGTCAAGTCAAAATCTAATGTTTATAATTTTTGTCTTAATTGTAAATTTTTTTTATGAGTTTTTTTTTATGAGATATTTTATTTCATTTAATTTTCATTTCTTTAGGAAATATTTTATTTCAAATAAAAAAGTTAATTTAGGGATGGCTTGTTAACTTGGTATTTTTGGACACTTGAGTTGTGACGGCTTAGTGTTCCTAAATTTCTTTCTTTTGTAATTTTCTTGCAAATAAAAAATATAATAAAATGAATATTTTGGAAGGTTATTAATAATTTGCACAAACCAATTAAGATACCGTTTAGGACGGGTGTATTAGGGTGCGTAGGATTAGATCCCTACCCTTCCTATGCATAACCGACTCCGAACTCAAATCTGGTTTCAAAGATAATTTCTTTTAAAAATGGGTTTTTCCATGTTTTTCCAATTAAAATAAACTTGGTGGCGACTCCAAATTTTCAATCAAACTCTTTTTCGCCATTCCGTCGCGATCCAGTTGTGACAAAGATGTTTCTTCTCATTGCGGTTAGTAGGTTGCTCTTTCAAGATAATCTTTGCCCTTTTTATCTTTCCTAAGATTGATGTCTCTTCCTTCTATTCTTAGCTTTTTTAGGCTTTTGACAATTTTCAGACATAGAGAATTCATCTCCACTTTCAATCTTAGATTCTTCATCAAATCCTTCCTCTTCATTTGAGGTTTCAGGCAACTTTCATTGCTTTAGCTTTGCACTTCTGACAAGATACCTTTAGGGCAAAAGACTTTTAAGACGATTTAAGTTCTTTAAGCGCATCCGTCTATCCCATATTTCCTTTCACATGTCACAAGCAACAAATATGTCATATTTATCTCTGCTTAGTGCACATATGAGCAAGAGCTTAGCTTAAGAAGTTCAACTGAACTCTTTCTTTTTGTTGTTCTTATCCACCTACTCCTTAGGACTCTTCTTGACATTGAGTATGCCTTGACAGGTTATGGAATCTCATTAAAAAAAGATGGTCAGGTGATAGACTAATCTTCTGCAAAGTGAATTCATGTTGTTCTGTCCTTTCGAATCTTTATCCTCTCAATCATTGGATTGCTCAACCCTTCAGAAGCCTTACTCTGATACCACTTTTTGGTATAAAAGTCATGAGAACGGGGCGTTGAATCATGCTTTGCCTCTTTTCGTTCTTGAATCATTTAACAAAAGAACAATCAAGCATTAAGCTTGAAGTGCAGTGGAAATAAGATTAGTTGTTTCAAAAAGTAGATCTCTAAAGCCTATAGTATATAATAGAAATGCTAAACGGATATATTAGCAGAAAACAGTGTAATAGATAAAGTAAAAGAGATCATGAAGAAGAAGATATGACACAAAAGATTTTATACTAGTTTGGCCAAACGCCTACATAGGTACTCAACACATGTTGAGGTTCCACTAAACATCTTTCTCAAACAAGATAAAGAACACGGATAGTCTTTACATTAGCCTTCCCAAGCTTTCTCATGTGACCAATAGACAACCCCTACTATAACACCCTAAAAATTATTTAAAAATTAATTTGAGATTTATTAGTCGTAATTTCAAAAATCTGATAGTTTAGCAACGATGAGGGTGGCCCAATGGACCTAGCAAAAAAGAAAAAAAATTCGGGCCGGGGTGAATAGTAACCTTGCGGGCTCTATGGACCCATTGGGAAGCGAAACCCTAGATTCGGATCGGAAATACTTGGGACTGAGAAAAGAGAGGGTTGAAATTAGAAATAGTTATGAATGAGAATTTATACCTAGATTTAATTTCGGGTAATATTTGATTACCGGGTAAGTGTTTTACCCGTTCGATAGAATTTCGATATGCGTTTTTGACACTGTACAAGTTACTTGGTGGCCAAGTAAACTTTACCATCCACTTTATCCCAAGTGGATGGTAAGGATTAAACTTGAAAAACAAGTTTTAATCTTGACCTTTCATTTCATTATATTTTACTTTCGGAAACCAATATCTCGTCCATTCAGGAGAATTTCGGTGTGTGGTTTTAACACAGAAAAAGCCACTTGCTCCCCAAGTTAAAGTGAGCCACTCATCGTAAGCCAAGTGGATGGCCAAGATTCATTCTTTGACCAACAAACCAAATCTTAGCCATCCATTTCATTATTTCTTTTGAAAAGGAAGAAATATCCCATGAGTCCAAAGGATCATTTTCCCTTGTTTCTTAGTCACCTTAAGTCTTAGCATGTCATAACAAGATGCAATTCATAAACTCCTCACACCACATACTTTTTATGATGTAACTTCATGGTATGCTAAGCAATATAAATCATGTCACATGTATTCCAAATAAGTAAACATGTAAGATTTCAATCATCACATAGCATCCATATCATATTCCATCAAAATCAACACACTCATACTTGCACATTTGAAGTCTTGGTAATCGATTAATGTGGTAATTGATTCCAGAAACCAAACTTGTTTCTGGAAATGAAGAACATCATGGTAATCAATTATATGAACTAGTAATCGATTACTAAAGTACTAAACTGGTTCTGGGTACGAAGAACACCCTTGGTAATCGATTACATCAATGGTAATCGTTACCAGAACCTAAAAATTTTTCAAATATGCACTATGGAAATCAATTACATAGGGTTGTAATTGATTACCAGGAATTTCAGATTTGCAAGAGAATAAGTTTTCTGACATGTTTCCAAGTGTTTTTCCACTTCAAAACCATTTGCCACATCTTTCTAAAAACCCTTTTTAACTCTTTTCATATTTTTGCAAGTCCAAAACAATATTGCACCATAGCTAAAGTGCATCAACTAGCCATGATCCAAGTTTCTATTTAGGTTTTCAAGGGAAGTCTTTGAGCTCTAGGGACTTAAATACTAACTCAAAAGTAAACATGTTTTGTAAGTCTCATTTCTTTATTTTAGTGCTCTAAGCCCTTAGAGTTTCACTCTAAATCAGTAATCAACTTTAAGGTTGAAATAGGTAGGCTTTGAGATTATCTTAGGTGATAATAATGCTCATTATTTAATCTTTAAGTTTCAAGTGATAACTTTGAAAATAAATATGCTAAACAAAAATATAAACATGAATACAAGGGCTTGAAAGATAAATATGAATGCAAGTCCAATTCTTTATTTTAGTGCTCTAGGCCCCTTAATGTTTTCACTCTAAATCAACAATCAACTTTAAGGTTGAAATAGGTAGGCTTTGAGATTATCTTAGGTGATAATGATGCTATTTATTTTAATCTTTAGGTTTCAAGTGATAACTTTGAAAATAAATATGCTAGACAAAAATATAAACATGAATGCAAGGGCTTGAAAGATAAATATGAATGCATTTCTTTAAGTCCTAAGCTCAAGATTTCCTCTTTAACCATATAACATTATCACTTGCTAAACAAAACTCAAGCTCTAGAGGTTTCATTGTGATGAACTCATAGTCATCATCTACAAACTCTCATCATCAAGCTATCATGGAACATCATCAAGGCCTCAAGGGCTAAAAATGAAAAGAAAGGAAAAAGGAAAAGTGAAATGAAAAAGATTAAGGAAGATCATTCAACCATCATCTTACAATAAGAACAAAGTCTTAACAAAGCAAGAAAATAAGTTTAAAGACAACTCCCTACCAAGAGTTTGCTTGAATGGATGAAGGAAAGCTTGGTCTTTTGAGATAAGAAGGAAAGAAAATCTTCTTTAGAGCTTGACGAGGAAGTTTCGGCCAAGAGAGGAAGAGAAGTTGTGTTTAGGAGAATGAAGAAGGAAAAAGACTTCTTTGATTCTTGAGAAAGGAGGCTTAAGGTTTGCAAGGTGTGTAAAGGATCCAAAGAGCTTTCAAGCTTGCATTCTTATAGAGGAATGAAAGCTCATGGATGGCCTTAGGGGAGGAGGAGTGGCCGGTGCTATTGGGAGGGAGAAGAGAGAAGAAATATCTCCTTAATTGGTATGGGTGTGGTCAATGGCATGGTGAGGTATAGGCTTGAGTATGGCTTAAGCATGGTCCTAAGCATGGTTCTTTGAGTGTTTGAATTTCAACATGTGATTGATTGGTGGAGGAGGGTGTGGCTGGTTATGTTTAAGGCATAATGGGGAGAAAATCTCATGTTAATGTTGGTTTATGTGTGTGTTTAGGTGTATCTTTGATTAGGAATTTGTAAGTAAGTGTTTAGGTAAAGTAATAGGTAATTAAGGCTATCAAGACATGATTAGGGAGTTGCTCTTGCTTTATTAGTGAAATATAAACTTAATTTAGACAAATCCTTTCACAAACACAATTCCTTGATTTAAAGAATTGGAGAGAAAACACTATTCAAGATTCCATGACATGGCATCTTGGTTTTTAAGATAAAGATTAAGATGTATCTAAGCAATCTTAGGTTCTAATCATCCTTAATAAATTATTTTGACTCTAGATTTGTAATTAGAATTTACTAATTTGTAATTAGAGCCTAATATTGCTTAGGTTTCGCTAATTACGTCATTAGGCCCAAAATGCACTAAGCTAGGGGCAAAATAATTTTCTAAACTACCGGGACCACCCGGGCTTAACAAGTGGCTAATCATAGCTTAAAAACATCATTTAAAACCTTTTCATGAAGTTCGGGTTAAGACGGCACATAATCAGGGTTCAAAAGTCGCAAGGGCGTTTTGGTAATTTCGCGTCAAAACTTAGAAATGAGATTCTTCTCCTCTATTACCACATATAGCACATGTAATCCCCTATTATCATCAAAACATCCCCTTGAGACGGCCAGGGCCGGTCTTCATTTTCGGGTAAAATGACCTCAGGGGCATTTGGATCATTATACATTGGAAAATTCAGGGCTTTACATGTTATGCAATCTGGAAAATACATGTATGCTATGTCAAGAAACTCAAGATAAACATTAGTCATTATGCTATGTCAAGAAACTCAAGGTAGACATTAGTCATTCTTCAAAATATTTTCTTTAAATTGGTTTTATTGTCACTCAAAACATATTGCTATGAAGCTCTCTGAAGGGTTCTGGAGCTAATAACCATCATATCAAACCTATTTTAATCAAACAACCCAATGGATCACATACCACTGCACACATGTCAAGGCACAAGTCATTTTTTTATGACTTTTACATAATAAATGTGCTTTATATACCTTCATTCACCTTTAATCTGTTATCGATCTCTAAAGCTCCTACTACACTGTAATGCAAGTTTACATTCAGTAATAAGTCTTGTGAAGTGCAAGGTCAAACCTTATTGAGAATGATTGGCACATCTGAATGTAGAGGTGGCCTCTATATAATAGAAAGACTTGTCAACCACATCCCAATCAATTCACAATCTATGCAAATTCTACATACTTCAATAGTCCCTACACCAAATACACATGAACATGCTACTATACATCCTTTTTGCCTATGGCACCTTAGATTAGGTCAAATATCCCTTAGCAAATTGATTGTCTTCCAGAAAACTTTTCCTTTCCTCAAATGTACTTTGACTCAAGGGCCTTGTGAGTCATGTCACCTAGCAAAACAGAAAAGATTATCTTCCAGCATTAATAATACAAAATCTGAACACATTTTCAATTTAATACATGTTTGATATTTTGGGTCCTATCTCTATTCTTTCAACAGTAGGTCATAGATATTTTTGACAATTGTAGATGATAAAAGCATATTCACATGGTTGTTTTTAATGAAAGCCAAATTTGAAGCTTCTGAACTTATTAAAAATTGTATTCAACTCATTCAAACTAAATTTCATGAGACAATTAAATGCATAAGAATTGATAATGGCCCTAAATTCAGGCTCCAAAACTTTTATGCATCAAAAGGAATTATTTACCACACTTCTTGTGTTGAAACTCTTCAACAAAATGGGGTAATTGAGAGAAAACATTAACATATTTTAGGGTGGCTCAAGCTCTAATTTTTCAATCACATTTGTAACACCCTAAAAATATTCCAAAATTTTATTTGAACTTTATTAATTAAAATTTCACGATTCTAATAAAATTAGTCATAATAAGAACGACTTAGAAAAAAAGTGAATAGTAATTTTGCGGGCTTTACTAACTTATCGGGGCAATTGAAACCCTAAAATTGGGACCAGAGATGCCAGGACTAGAAATGATAGAATAAAGGTTAGAAATGGTTAAAAATGGAGTTTTAGACCTAGAATTAAATTTTGGCAGTATCTATTTTCCTAGGTACGGTATTTTACCCATTCGGTAAAATTTCGATGTGCAATTTCTTACATCATATGAAACTTGCAGTGCAAATTCTCTACTACCCTTGATAAGTGTATGGCTAGGAATTGGCCACACCATTTTCTTTATTATTATTTAATTATAACCACATAAAATTCTAAATTTTATTACAAAGAAATAAATTTTGTGGTAGAAAACTATTACATATCTTCTTATATAAATGGAACAAAATCACAATTTTTCATTCTTTTCTTCAAGAATTTCAGCCTTCTTCTTTCCTTGTAGCCACTTCATGTCTCATCTTCATAAAACATCATGGATTAGCTCAAAAACTCCATTTCCATCACTTACAAGCTCAAATCCTTCACTACAAAGCTTAATCTACTCATTTATACCTCTAACTCTAACCTAAAAGCATCATCATCCCACATCCATATTAAGAGTATACCACTTCCTACTTTGTTAAAGAAAGGGTCTTTCTTGGTTTGGTGAGGTTTTGGGTGGAAAAACACTTGGAAGAATCAAGACAAGTGTAAAAGATCTTCTAGCAACAAGTAGGTTTCTTTTCAACCTTTCTTTCTCAAAACTGGTTCTGAAAATTATTTGAGTGCTTGAGCTTGAAATTTTTAGTTTTATTGAATGATCATACATAGATATTGATATGTGTATATGGGTGGAATAATTTGATGTTTTTAGAAAATCCTTTTTGTCAAAACAAGTTTTAAGCTTTGTGTTAGAAACTTGGGTTTCAAGGGCATGTGATAATACATGATTTTTCTTACTTAGTTAGAGACATGATTTTGAGCTAAACTTTTTATATGATGAAGCTAACATATGGAAGCATCTACAATATTTTTTCTGAGTTCATTTGAACACTTTTGCTATTTTTAAAAATTCAGGAACTAGCTGGTTAGGGTTTCTCCTCAGTCAATTTGAAACATGAATTTGTATAATTTTGTTACTATATCAAATGATTGAATTTTTTTACAAAATGTTGTGAACATCTTGAAGTCCAACTATGAATTTTTATAGAATCTAATTTATTCATTTGATATAGTAACAAAATTAGGATTTCTGACTATTGGTTGGAATTAGGTGATTCCTGACCTCTGAAATTGTATAATTTAGTTAATATAGCTAGAGACCTTATTTTGTTTTGACAGGGTCTCATAGACATATTGAATTATCTCTGAAAAATTGTTTGGCTCTGTTTTGATGATGTTTAGTAGCTTATCCATAATTTTCTTCAAAATTAAAATTCTAGACATCATGATAATTTGTTGAATCTATGATGAAATGTTAATGACTTGATATCTAGTATACTATGTGAGTGTTTTGATGATGTTGCACATATGTTTCTATGAATGCTTATGACCATTACTCCTATATGAAGAGTAAAATAAGAATTATGAACTGTAATTGAGAGAAATAGGTATGCATGGTGCATCATGTAATTTAATTGTTGATGCTATGCATATATGATTGCAATGTTTGTGCACATGACATGGAGCATGGAGCATGAAATATGAAATAAGAGATTGTCTTCGACATGAGTCAGGGAAAGTAAACCTAGCTAGGAATAGATCTGTGTTAAGCAAGAGAAAGTAAATCTAATCATCATGTATAGGAATGAGTTAATCCTGATAACGTGTATTATCCTATAGTGGAATAAGCCACCATATGTCAAGGGCATATAAAGATAAAAAAAGATATGAGATCGCTTTTGATATGCCAAGGGCACGTAAAGATGAGGAAGATGTATATGAGATCCCTTCGACATATCAAGGGCACGTAAAAATAATTTCACTAAAGATAGTCATTGCATTTATCATATGCATACTCATGTTACATTGAATTATTTGCCTAAGATGACTTACTATGATCTTGAACATTATGACATATGAGAATTAAGTGATCGAATGCTAAAAGACAACTGGGAAGGATGGTTTTGAACTTTAAAATGAACCTTTGTTATTTAATGTATAATCGCATTTTTCTTAATAAACTAAAGTGGTTGAGACAATGATGATGACATGGATTTTATTATGTATTTTGGGGATGCCCTATTGAGAATTTCACAATTCTCACCTCTATGTTTTGTGCTTCCATGTCGCCTCAGATTGCTCAGGAGAACAATAAGGCTGCTACCATAGAAGACCCTGATATGTAGTGCTATATAGTTGAAGTCCGTTATCAATTTTATTTTGTTATGTATATATGGTTGTAAATATATAATGAGATAAATGTATATTAAAGCTCATGGAAGAGATTTTTTGTATTTGGATTTATTCTCAATGAATACTTTGTTTCCCTTTTATATGTTTTGTAGAATTACGAATTAGTTATTGTGTGAATCAATCGAAATTGCTATAAATACTTAAATAAAATCCGCTAATGTATAAGTAATAACTCCTAAGTCTAATGTCATGGCTTAAAGATGATGTTGTATTTGGGAGGGTATTACAACATTTACCAAAATGTTTTTGGCATTTTGCAGTCTCACATGTTGTCCATCTCATAAATAAATCACCAAGCATCTATCTTAATAATGATTCCCCTTTTCATGTCTTATACAATCGATTACCAGACTTATTAGATTTAAAAGTTTTTGCCTACCTTACCTTCAATTCAACACTTTTAGCTAATAGAAAAAAGCTAGATGTTAAGTCTAGGAGGTGTCTTTGATTCAAAAGTAGTACCAAAGGTTTTGTCATGTTTGACATGGTCTCAAAGGAATCGTTTGTTTCTAAAAATGTAATCTTTTATGAATCTAGTTTCCCCTTCATGACCTATCAAACTCAGTTTAGCAATTCCCTTATCATCTCCTCCTTTTTTTTTTTTTTTTTTGCATTTGATCCATTTCCAGCCTCTTACATATTTCTCATCAACAACACCATCTAATAGCACACAACACATTACCATTGCTCTTTCAACACCTCCAGCTCCTACCACAAACACATCTCATCCACCTCAAATTTCTATTCCTTCCAAAACACATGCTGAAACCATTCAACCCATAATACCTGTTCATAATTCATCGCACCTTTATCTGATTCACTATCAGAATTTAAACCCACACACAATCTAACCTTCTTAATGCACCATATCCTAATCCACCTAGAAGATCAACCAGAATCACCAAGAAACCCTCCTATAGGATTTCCATTGTATGGAGGAACAAATACTTCAGCTCCTTGTGGAATACCTCAAATACGAAATTTATTAGTATTTGACTTATTATTACTATTACTATTAATTGGTAGACATTTTAATATTATTTTATTATAATACGAGATGCATGCACGGAACGTTTTAATAATGTTATAAGAGAAAACGTGTAGCATGCATGTTGATATTATTATTATTATTATTATTTGACTAAATAGTACTCCAGGTAGCACTATTATATTATTATTATTATGTGTGCGTGTGTGTGCGCGCGCAATAGGTAGTAGCACTACATATTATTATTATTATTATTATTATTATTTCAAAAATAATGATATAAGTTATGTTATTTTATATATATATATAGAAAAGAAACTAACATGTCGCAAGTCACGTTGGCACTCACTACTTGCATTAGTTTTAGTTTTATATATAAATATAAAAACCCAATTGTCACACATGGGTTGCATGAGTTATTAACATTATTATTATTATTATTATTATTATTATTGTCACAACTGCGATCGCGCGGACGACGAAAAAGAATTGATTGAAAATGGAGTCGCCACCAAGTTTATTTAAGCTGGGAAAAAAATGGAAAAACCCATTTATTCTGGATTATGATCTTTGAAACCAGGTTTGAGTTCGGAGTCGGTTATGCATAGAAAGGGTAAGGATTTAATCCTACGCACCCCTAATACATCCGTCCTTAGACGGTACCTTAATTGATTTGTGCAAATTATTAATAACCTTTTAAAATATTTATTTTGTTATTATTTTTTAAAAAGGGAGATTTTGGAATATCAAATATCACGATTAATATCCAAAATACGAGCTAATAAGCTTCACGGCTAAATTAATATTTTTGTTTGAACTAAAATATTTGACAAATAAATGAATAATTTTAATTGAAAACATGAAAATAAAAATCTCTTATAAATTATAAAAACTTACAAATAAATAAAAAAGCTTATTTTGATATATTTTTTAAAAAGGTAAATAAAATAAATAAATTTTAGGGAAATTTTCCTATCATATCACAACTCAAATGCCCGAAATATTAAATTAACAAGCCGTTGCGGCTAAATTAACATTTTTATCAAAAATTCTCCAAATAAATGAAAATTCAATAAATATCTCAAAGGAGATTTCATTAATATATATATATATATATTTACAATTAAGACAAAAATGATAAAAATTTAATTTTGGCTTGACAAGGATCAGAATCACTTGCTCCTACGTATCTTTTGGTGCAATTGGGAACTCAAAGTCACGTAGTTCTATAGAAAATGATTGTATGTTGTTGGATTTTAATTATTAAAAGAGAAAATAAAAAATAAAAAAATGTGTTGATTGATTTTAATTTTTAAAAATAAATTTTTAGAATATAAGCTGTCACAACTAATATTCTAAAGTGCAGAGTTATTAACCGTCGTGGCCAAACTGACTCAACCATCAAAATGGAAGTTTGTGACTACTTTTTCATTTATGAATGATTTAATAAAAATGTCTAAGAATATATTCACAAAAGGAAACAAGGCTCTTTTTCTTTCTTTAAAACAAAAAAAGAACTTGGCCCAAACTAATAAAGGCTCAGCCATTTTTGTTTTTTACCAAACTAAGAAAGAGCCCACCACACTATGATAAAGTACTGATACTAGTAATAATAATAATAATTAAAAGAGAATGAAAAGTTGTAACACACACGTTCTCACATTCTCACAAACACACACTAACACACTCATTAACACAGGAGGGAAAAAAAGAAGGATCGAGAGAGAAGATGGGGAAAAGATCCGCGAGGGAAGGAGAGGACGATTGGATTGTGCAAGGAAGAGCCAGTGACGCGGAGAGGGGTAGTCGTCGCGACTACACGCGATGTAACATCCTCCCAAGCACAACCCCATTCTTAAGCTATGATATCGTACTCGAGAGTTGTTACTTGTTAATTAGTGGACCTCTCTTAATTATCTATAGCAAGCTCGATTTACGTACGAGATAACTAAGCGTAATTGTATTAAAACATATTACAAGTAAACATCAAGTTTATTAAACATACAGCTAAAATACATAAGGAAGCTCCTCTATAAGCTTTAGTACATATCTGTCTTCTAATACATTTACATACATACTCATTTCACTAAGTCAAGGAGAATAAAACAACAACTACTACACTCCAGCAATCCTACACTCCTTTGCATAGCAGCATCATTCTCCTGGCTTAACCTAAGCGACACGGAAACACAAACACAGGGGTGAGAATTACATAATTCTCAGTAGGGTAACTCCTAGTTACACAATCATAAATGTCATCGTCATCGCCCCAGCCACTTCGGTTTATTAGAAAAATGTGATCATGTCATCTAAATTAAAGATTCATTTTAAAGTTTTAAAATCATCCTTCGAAGTGGGTAGCTTTTATTATTCAATCACTTAATACACACACATAATACTACTCAATAGCATAGCATTACATTTTGAAATATACGTGCCCTCAGGACATCGGAGGGACCTTTTAATACCATTAAAGGGGACTTTCGTGCCCATAAAAGGGGACTTTCTTGCCCATTAACGGGGACCTTTCCATGCCCATAAAAGGGTACTTTCTCGTGCCCATTAAAGAGGATCTTCCGTGCCCAAAAAAAAAGGGGACTTTTCTGTCCTTTACTCATTTAGGGAACCTTTCTCGTGCCCTTCACATAATATAGGGACTTTCATTTCTCTACTTAAAACATGTACCATCATCAAATTCACATATAAACAATCAATCACAAGTTATTTTCATTCATTTCTCATAAACCAAACCTTAAAGTCACTATCATGCATTCATATACCATAGACTTGGAATAGATATCAAACTATCACAAATTTCCAGTCATTCTCACATTCCAGCACTTTGGCAAGTTATTGTTCTGGGTGCAACATTTAATTGCCATATCAAACAACTATTCCAAGAGCCACAAAAATTCTGTATGACACTATAATGTGTCTAGGACAACCTGTAAAAATTTCAGGGCAATCAGAGTTATATAACCACTTCAATAAAATAGGAAAATCTGGTGGTCAGAAGCCACAAATTCATAGTCCAGACTTATGTTCTCAAAATATTTAGCCATAGAATTCGATGGAATCATGGTACAAGAAAATTCACAGAGGTATTTCAACATGTCATTAGTCTTGTGTAAAAATTTCAGGAGCTATCTCAATCAATTGCTATGATTAAAAATTGGGCAAGTTTGTCACTTCAGTCTCAACAATTCAGACAGCAGCAGTCACAATTCGGTTTCTAATTTTTGAGGCATCAAACCTTAGAATTAAACCCTAAGAAAATTCGTGTGTTTAGTCTAAGAGGTTAACTACAACATATAATTTTCATGGTTCATGAAACCACCCACAAAATTTCCAGAAAATTCGTGAAATCTTCTGATTACAGAACAGAAATCAGTCCAGCAACCTAGTTCCAATTTCACTTGAGAGAAAACCCATTTTAAAACCATCCAAACACAACACAAAAATTCATACATCAATATCAATATGTTAACCATCAATATCATCAAAATTTTCGGAATTAGGGCAAACCAAAACAGAATTGAAAAATTTCACAAGGAAGGCAAGAAAACCCTACTTTGAAAGCTCTTGAGCTCTATGCTCCAAAGGATGCTCTAGAATGCTTTTGCTTCACTTCAAAGCTTCCCCACTAACATCAAACACTTCCTTTAACCTCTGATTGTGTGCCCTCAAAGTTGGAAAAAGTGATGGATTCAAATTATAATCGGTTAGATTTGTAGGTTATGATGAATAGAATAAGTTTAGTGAAGAGAATTTGTGGTTTTAGTGACTTTGAGCTAGGGTTTTGCAAGCTTGAAGCTTGTTAATGGAGTTTGAGAGGAAGAAAATGGAGGAATGGTTCTTAGAGAGGTCTGGACGAAATTTTCATGAAGGAAATGATAAGATATTGATTTTATGAGTTTATGACAAAATGCATAGAATTTTCAAGTCCAAAATGTTTTCTTTTCTTAAAGATAAATGTATAAATATTTTGTAAGCATCCTATTGGTCCTAATAAAGTGGAAATGGTGTGGCTTCTTCTAAGCCACACACTTGTCTAAATGGGTGGCAAACTTTCACTGGAAGTTTCATTCGTGTAAGAAACGCACAGAAATCTCACGAACGGGTAAACACCGTACCGATTGAACCGATATTGCCTGAAAATTAATTCTAAGCATAAAATTGTCATTCCCACACATTTCTAATCTTATTCTCATATTTTTCTAATTTCGGCACCTCTGGCTGAAATCTAGGTTTAAGCTGTCCGCTGGGCCCGCAAGGTTACTATTCATCGGCCCGAAATTTTTTTTTTTTTTGGGACAGGTCTGTTGGGCCGCCCTCATCATTGCTAAACTATTAGATTTTTGAAATTAAGATTAATAAAGCTCAAATTAATTTTTAATTAAATTTTAGGGTGTTACACGCGACGACGCGTGGAAGGAAGCGATGTTTTTCACGCGGTGGCAAGAGAGAGAGAGAGAACTTAATGGCGGAAAAAGAAAAGAAAGCTCGCGGAGCATGGGCAGTCGAGCGGAAGGTCGACGGTGATCGAGATTGGGAAGATGGCTGGGCAAAGGCTAGCTTTGCGTTGCATCATCGTATGCGAGCGGAAGAGCGGAATCACCGCCATGCAAGGAGACCGATCTTGGCCTTGTGCGTGGCGGATCGGGTTCGGGCGCTATGGGGAGCTGATCAACGACGCCCAGCGATGAGGCCGGCTGGAGCAAGCCTGAGGGATGAGGTAGCTTGACAAGTGAGGAAGGAGGAAAGGAACTAAGGGATGTCGCCATGAGTGGTGAGGATGAAGGGAGTGCAAAGCAAGGTGGTTTGGAGTCCGCGCGGCTTCTCCTCTCTTTTTTATTGTTTATTTTTTGAGTTTGGTTTGTTGATATTGGGTTTGTTTTGGTTTTGATGTGTTAATTAATTTTGTTTTGTTTTGACTTGGTCTTGATTGGGTTGTGGATGGTAGTGGTGATGTGTTTGGTGAATGATGGTAGCGATTATGATTCTAGGTGATGGTAATGTTAGCGTTCTTGCTATTTCTCCTCTATGCTGCCTTCTTTTTCTTCTTTGTGGTGATCTGAGTTGTGCCTGGATTTAGCACTAGTTGGTTTGTGTATCTTGTGGAATTAGCCCCCTGATCTCTCTATTTAGGATTGGCTCCTTGATCTCTTTTTGTGTTGCTTCCTCTATTAGCTCTCAATGTCTCGAAACAAAATTTTTTTAGAGAATGAAAGTAGTGACCCCCAGGACGTGAATCTTGATCCCTATTTATACTGTGCAATGAACTTGTTTGGTTCTTGTGATCTGATTGCTGATTTCATGGGATTTTTCTTTGAATGCCTTGATTCTCCAATCTTTTCATACATTTTTTGGTTCGTCATTCATGACTTGTTCTTGTTCAATGCCTATTGTTTTTGACTCCTATGCATATTTTTCTACAACTTTGTTAGATGCTTGCACGTTTCAGCATCTAACTTCATTGTCTTAATAGGCACCAAATCTTTTTGTCTTTTTTTTTTTGTTGAAGGAATGATAAAAATAAAGTAAATTGAATGGGCTGAAAAATAATTTTTTTTTCTAAAAAAATGAAATGGGCTTGATAAAATAGAACAACAAACAAATAAAAGATGAAATGGGCTCTCTTTTTTATTTAACAACTTAAAAACTAAAAAAGAAATGGGCTTAACAAAAATAACAACCAAACATGAAACAGACTAAGAATTCTTCAAAGTAATGGACTAAATTTTTTTTTTTTTTTTGGGTTAGACAAAATCGAGTGTTCAGTTGCCCTCCTTAGTCATTTCTTATAAGGAAGTATGAAAGACCTAAGGTTTTCATCTTGTCTTCATAAGGAATGAGTAAAGACATGAATATTGATTTTGTTCAATAATACATGAAATGCAAATGCAAGAAAGATTAAATTCTAACTTGAAAAAGTCTAAACAAGAAAATTACATGCAAATTATACAATTCAAAAATCACTTATGTATGAATCATGCAAAGAAGAGAAACTAGTTAATTTGACACAAATTTACAAATGATAAGAAATGTAAAAAACCAATGGAATTAACAGGAAATTCAAAAGCCAATGGAGCTCCAGGAAATTAAAAACCTTGTAACCAACTGGATATGGGTCAACAAGTGACAGGAAATTAAAAGGTTTGCGACCACTGGATACGGTCCACAAGTGACACTGGATACTGGTAACAAGCGCAGGAAATGAAAAGTCTTGTGACTAATTGGATACGGGTCCACAAGTGTTAGGAAATTAAAAATCTTGCGACTTACTAGATACGGGTCCACAAGTGATAGGAAATGAAAAGTCTTGCAACCAACTGGATACGGGTAACAAGAAACAGGAAATTAAAACCCTTGCAACTAACTGGATACGGGTCCATAAGTGATAGGAAATGAAAAGCCTTGCGATCAACTGGATAAGGTCAACAAGCAACAAGAAATTAAAAGTCTTCCGACTAACTGGATACTGGTCCACAAGCGAAAGGAAATGAAAAGCCTT
Organism: Dalbergia oliveri; assembly: GCA_030441495.1. Taxonomy (NCBI): domain Eukaryota; kingdom Viridiplantae; phylum Streptophyta; class Magnoliopsida; order Fabales; family Fabaceae; genus Dalbergia; species Dalbergia oliveri. Next base: position 22,844,898 of record JAMLFY010000012.1, read on the forward strand.
GCGACCAATTGGATACGGGTCAACAAACAACAGGAAATTAGAAGTCTTGTGACCAACTGGATACGGGTCCACAAGTGACAAGAAATTAAAAATCTTGCAACCAACTGGCTACGGGGCAACAAGCGATAAGAAATTAAAAGCCAGGGGCTAACAAGAAGTCTAAATACTAACAAGGAGAATAATGATTTGCATAGTTCTTTTTTCTTTTTCTTTTTTGAAAAGTAAATTGGCAATCTGAGGCCGACTAGAAATGACTTGGAAAAGTGAAATGGCAATCTGAGGCCAACAAGAAATGTAAATGGCAATTCTGAAGCCAATTGAAAAGTAAATCAGGAAACTAAGCAAACAAGAAATGTAAAAAGCCATCAAGGGCTGACAAGAAATATAAATGCTTGACAAGGAGAACAATGATTTGTGCAATTCCCTTTTTTAAAAAAAAGTAAATGCATTTTTCAAGTTAATTGGATGCAGAATCAAGCTTTTCTCTTTTTTTAAAAAAAAAACAAAAGTAAACCAAAAATATCAAGCTAAAGTGGCGATGCCAAGGATGTATATGTACAACATGTGAATGATTCCAGGATCATGATAGTATGAAATGGATAAAAAAGAATAGGCCAAGGACCTAATTGATTTGAAAATCAAAAGAAAGGGATGATGAATATGTCACAAAAGAATCATCTTAACATCGAAAAACAATTGAACCAAGAGCTTCTTCAAAGAGGATTTTACCATATGAACCTCTTTCAAGTTTGTCATTGAATTCACTTGACACGCCTTGTAAAATGGTTTCACTGCACTTTTTCTTTTTTCAAAAATATTTTTGTGAAACAAATTTCACCATAGTCAAGCAACCCTCGAAGAAAACTTTAACTGATCAAACTCGTAGTTGCTGTGTTGGACCTTCTAGTGCAAATGAAACTTCTTCTTTTCTTCTATAACTTTGCTCACTTCTTCCCATTCTTCCTTATTCTCTCTTTTTCCTTTTAAGATGATGATTGCTTTTCTGCCAAGTTTAATTTCAGCTTGGATTCCCTCTATGTGATGCTAGTCATTAATGTATTGTTGCAAAACTGTTAGGTCGTATAGTTTAAGCTTAAATTCATGCTTACTCAAGACATCGTAAATGAACATGCATTCAAGAGAAAAGTGGAAGGATTAACTGAATGAACATTTTTTATTGCTTGGTGTATTGGACGACAATAACACAAAATGTTGGAAGAAGTAAACGAGCAAAATGAAAGATAGGATTTCAAACAATATAAAAAATTCGCCCCAATTTTGGTCTTTAGTGGCTTATTCAATTGATTTCTTGCAGCAAATTAGATGTCATAGCCATGTCTCTATTTCTGAGCCTTCAATCTTTCCTTCTTTTGATCCCCAAAAGTTGCCTTGGTTTCAATCTTAGTTTGCTTAGCTCACAAGACACATTCAACACAGAAAGTTGCCCCCAATGTAAATTGTTTGAGATTATGCCTATTATTTTGCCCTAACTTTTTCCTAGGTTGCCTTTTCGGGTTTTCGACCTAAAGGGCTTCTTTTTCTTTTTCTTTTATTTATTTATTTCTCATCCTAGCTTTTGTTTAGGTCGCTTTTTCGAGTTTTCAACCCAACGAGCTTTCACAGCATCTTTTCAAGCATAAAACTTTTTGACTGTTTAGTGTTGACTGATCTAAATAGTTCTTGTCAATCCATATTTTGCAAGATTAATGCCCCTCCTGAAAATGCTTTCTTGACAATGTAAGGACCTTCATAACTTGGAGCCCATTTTCCTATGTATCCTCTTGATCAAGGAGAATTTTCTTCAAAACCAAATCTCCTAGATACAAATCCCTGGGTGGACTTTCTTGTTGAAAGCTTTAGTCATTCCACTTTGGTACGACTGGCCATGACAAATAGCTACCATTTTTCTCTTCTATCATGTTCAACTGTTCATATTGAACTTTCATCCACTCAGATTCTTCTAACTCAGCCTCCATCAGAACCCTTAATGATGGGATTTCAACTTCAATGGGGGATAAGCTTCCATTCCATATACCAATGAGAAAGGAGTTGTCCTTGTGCTTGATCGTATGTTGGTACGATAAGCGTGCAAAGTGTATGGCAACATTTCATGCCGATCTTTGTAATTTACCACCATTTAGCAATAATTTTCTTGATATTCTTGTTTCAGCTTCAACCGCACCATTCATTTGAGGCCTATAAGGAGCTAAGTTATGATGCTTAATTTTGAAAGTCTCAAAGAACTTCTGAACCTCGGCACCATTGAGATTAGGAGCATTGTCTGTGATAATTTTCTTGGAATCTCATATCTCCAGATAATGTCACTTTTGATGAATCTAGAAACACCTTTTGTGTGATGTTGGCATATGAAGTAGCTTCCACCCATTTAGTGAAATAGTCTATTGCCACCAAAATGAAACGATAACCATTGGACGCTTTAGGATTAATTGGGCCAATGACATCTATGCCCCACATCAAGAAAGGCCAAGGAGATACCATGTTATGCAATGGAAGTGGAGCATTGACTTGGACTACATATATTTGACATTTGTAGCACTTCTAAACATAATTGATACCTCAGTCTCCATGGTAAACCAATAATAACCACTCCTTAGGATTTTGCGTGCCATCATGTGTCCATTAGCATAGGTTCCACAAATTCCTTCGTGGATTTCGGTCATGATTATGCTAGCTTCTTAAGCATTTACACATCTTAAGAGGGTACCATCCGATTCCTCTTGTAGAGTACTTCACCATTCAAGAAAAAGCTTATAGCCGTTCGACGAATCGTCTTTTTATTCACCTCATTTGCTCCAATTGGGTATTCTCCTTTTGAATATCCTGCTTAATGTCATGATACCAGGGTTGGTTGTTGGCTCAATCTCGACATTGCCACAATATAGTGGTTCGCTTTGCACTTCTACATGGATAGGTTGGACAATGGCGTGAACTTCCAATTTGGTCATTATAGCCAAAGTTGCCAAAGCATCCGCAAATTGGTTCTTGTCTCAAGTTAAATGAGAGAATGACACATCATCAAATCGCTCAATTAGTGGAGACAAGTATTTCTAGTAAGGTATCAATTTTGGATCCTTTGTTTGCTATTATGCATTAACTTGATAAATTATGAGTGCAGAGTCTCCAAAGACTTTTAATTCTTTGATCCCCAAGTCAATTACAACTTGCAAACCATTTGCACACGCCTAATACTCTGATGTTGTTGGTACATTCAAAATCCAATTTGATAGAGATTGGGTATTGCTTACCAGTAGGTGACACCACCAAAGCTCCTATTCCACATCCATTCATGTTGGTAGCTCCATCAAAGTACATCTTCCACCCATTCTTCTCTTCCATCTCTTCTTCTCTCTGACAACACTTGATTGTCAGTAATCCGCAGTAGTTAGCTATTCATTTTAAGCGGGTTTTCGCTAGATGATCAGCAATTGCACCTCCCTTGACAGACTTTTTGATCACATACTTGATGTCAAATTCTCGCAGTATCACTTGCCACTTCGACATTCTCAATAACACATGAGGACCATCAAATATGTATTTCAATGGATCCAATTTGAGAAATTAACCAAGTGGTGTAGTATAACATGTCCTGCTTCAGTCTCTTGGAAGTCCATGTCAATGCACAACAGGTATTTTCAATTGCCAGGTAACGAGATTCACAGTCATTAAACTTCTTGCTCAGATAATAAATTGTCTCTCTTTCTCTCCAGACTCATCATCCTACCCTAACATTGCCCCCATTGATGTTGGTAACACTGTAAGGTACAATTAAAGGACGACCTGGTGTAAGTGGGGTGACATGGAGGTTTCATTAAATAAGTCTTTATTTTGGCAAAGGCTTCCTGGCATTCCTTATTCCAATCTCAGGTTGATGTTTTCGTAGTAGCTTGAATATAGGCTTACAACTACTAGTCAAATTAGCGATGAATCTAGCGATGTAGTTGAGCTCCCAAGAAAACTTCTAACCTCTCGTTAAGTTAAGAACAGGCATATCTTGTATCGCTTTTACTTTCTGGGTCTACCTTTATTCCTTCTTTGCTAACAATGAATCCAAGTAGTTTCCCTGTAGAAGCTCCAAAGATGCATTTATTAAGTTAAGCCGCAACTTATATTTTTTGAGTCTTTCAAACAACTTTGCAGGGCTGCCACATGACTTTCTCCCTCTTTAGACTTAGCAACCATGTCATCTACATACACTTCAATCTCCTTGTGCATCAAATCATGGAATAATGCAACCATAGCACGCTAGTATGTAGCCCTGGCATTTTTCAATCCGAATGGCATGACCATATAGCAAAATGTTCTCCACGGAGTTATGAAAGTAGTTTTTCCTTTGTCATTAACATCCATAGGAATTTGGTTGTACCCTAAATATCCATCCATAAATGAAAATCGGTGGTTTTTTGGTATTATCGACAAGGACATTAATATGAGGGAGAGGAAAATCATCATTTGGGCTAGCTTCTTTAAATCCTGATAATCCACACACTTTCTCACTTTTCCATCCTTCTCAAGTCCTGGCACAATGTTAGCCACCCAATCAATGTGTCTTGATACCTCTAGAAATCCAGCCTCTAGTTATTTAGTGACTTCCTCTTTTATTTTTAATGACATGTCAAGCCGCATTCTTCTCAACTTTTGCTTTTTTGGCTCAGCTTCTACATATAAAGGGATCTTATGTGAAGCTTTTCGGATCTAACCCGGCATATCATGGTAGGACCAAGCAAAGATATCCATGTATTCTTTGAACAATGCAATCATCTTCAAGCGTTCTAGGTTTTCCACTATTTTCAGCTCTTTCTTCTCTTCTTCAATGCCCATGTTAACTAATTCGATCATCTCATTGTCTAAGTCAAACCCCTTTCCTATGTTCAGTAGGCTAAAAATTGCCTAACACTTTCTTCATCTTCATCAGATTCATGGCCATCACAATCAAGTGTCGCAAGAGAATCAATTGATAAGTCTCCAAAATCCCTTTCATGCGGTAAAATTTCTATAGTATTTAAATTCCTGGAAAGCAATTAGGATGGGTTGGAATGCCAAAACAAATAGGGGAAAAATGGGAATAGTATGGAAGACACAAATTAACGATATGAGAATAGTAAATAAAAGAAAGAAAGAGAAAAAAAATAGAAACGATGCAAATGGAAGATATAAAGAAAGATTATTGAACAATCATGCAAGTACATTTAAATGATGTCTTGAGTAGCATAAACAAAAGCATAAACAATATTTATTAATACAACCCAAACAATTACTTTGGAGCAACAACATCAATTCCTGGTTCCAATGTCCATTCATCATCATCTCATCATTGTTGGCAATATGAGTGTTGTTTTCTTAATACCTCAGTATTCACCATATTGATGGTTGGACAATAGCAAGGGCAGTGAGCTATGATCACTTCGCTGGATAAGGGAATGTCTCCTTAAGTAAGGGATCTGTTTCATTTCTCCCTTTTGTTTCTTCTCTCAAGAACCATGGTCTTCATTTGCTCTTCCAATGATGCCTCAAATCCTAAAATGAAATCTGTGGCCTTTTAATAGGAGAGGTGTTTTGATGCCTTGCAATGTGGTCCCAAGTCCTTTGCCTTGATATCCATTCCTAGCCATGATATGAGCCACCACTTGATTTTGTATTGGGGACTTGTTATGTTCTTGTTTTAGTCCTACTACCTCCAGGTTGTGCCATAAACTGTCTCTACCAGCCACATTCTCAACACATAGCAATGCAACTGGTTTGGATACTATGATCTCTTTCTCTCCATGGATTGTAACGATCAAGCCATTCTCAATGTACTTAACCTTGTGATACAAGGTTGAAGGAGCAGCACCAACGTCATTAATCCATGGTCTTCCAGGAGTATATTGTAATCCGTTCAATCTCCGTTACTTGGAATAACACCTGAATCTGCTTGGGCTAATCTCCAATGGCAACAACATTTCCCCCAAGGATGCTTTTCTTTGCCCTATCAAAAGCTTTCACAATCATCACCTGTAGCGATATATCATCCTTACTTATTGACAAGTAACTTAAGGTCGACATTGGTAGGATATTCAATCCAACTCTCCATCAATAAGGACCTTGGGCACTATGTGGTCTCTGCATTTGAGGGTTATATCCAGTGCTCGTGGGTTAGCCCGTGACACAACTTCTTCATCTAAGAATGTGATCATGTTGACATGCTTTACCGGATCCACCATATTCTCCAATGAAAACATAATATCTTCATTTGCTAAAAACTCTTAAAAGTGAAACCTTCAAGCTTTAAAGGTCAAGTAAATGATGATTTTAACCAACACCTAAGATCTTCATCATCAAGCCATGGTTCCTTCATCATATAGGCCACTAAGGTCGAAATCAAAGAGAAAAAAAAGGAAAGGAAGAAGCTGAAATGTAGAGGAAGAAAAGGAAGATTTCAACATTTTCACACCTTAAAACAAGGAAAGAAAAACAAAATTTTTAAAACATCTCCCTACCTAAGATGTTTTTCTTCTTTTAAAAAGAGAAGCTTGGTCTTGAGATAAGAAGGACAAATCCTCCTTGGTGCTAGATGATGGTTTCGACCAAGAGAAGAAAAGAAAGAAAGGTTTGTCTGTGTAACGCCCCAATTTTTATTGTAATTTTTACTGTCATTAGGAATTACCGAATTACCGTAGGTAAATATTATATAAAATTTGAGACCAAACAATCCTTAATAAAGGAATATAACGTTAGAAGAAAAGTTAGGAGCAATTCGTGCAAATATTGCAAACCCCGATTTTCTGTACGTGTAAAATGACCAAAATGCCCCTGAGGTTATTTTACTCAGAAAATGAGGATCGTGGGCCCCACCCATCCTCAAGGGGATGTTTTGATGTTAATAAGGGATTGTTTGTGTTATGTGTGTTAATAGAGGAGAAGAATCCTAATTTTGAGCTTCGACGCGAAATGACCAAAACGCCCTTACGCTGTTTTAACTCAATTTGCGTGCCGACTTAGCCGAACCTCACTAAAATGTGTTAAAAGGTGTTTTTAAGCCATGATTAACCATTGGTTAAGCTCGGGTGGTCTCGGGCAATTTTTAAGTAAAATGACCGTTTTGCCCTATCTTTGTGTTTTACAAATTTTGAGATTTTTGATTCGTCTAACGAAACCTAAGCAATATTAGGCTCAAATTAAAGCTTATTAAATTCTAATTACTAATCTAGAGTCAAAATTATTTATTTAGATTGATTAGAACCTAAAATTGCTTAAAACACCCAAATTGCTTAGTAATTCACTTAAACCCTTAACCGTAAATTCTCTAAATTGCATGAATACCTTGCCTACACCTAAAAAATACATGGAACACACAAAATCCTCTTCCACAAGGCTGTAATGCACGAAATTATTGAGTAATAAGTCAGAAAATTATTACACAAAAATCCAAAGAATGAAAACAAAGAATCATGAAAACATGGAAACATGATTCCATGTTTTAAGCCACCAAACAAAATGATTTTTCTTCCTTATTTTTTTCTCTAATTTTTGGTCAGATTTCTTTCCTTCCTTTGTCCATTTATGAGCTGCAAAATCTCTATAAATAGGCATGCTTGAAGATAGTTTAGATGCTTAGTTCATAACTTACACAAATTCTAGTTTTAGGAGCACCAAAAGCTCTCATTTCCTCCTCCTCTTGGCTGAATTCTTTCTTCAAGTTTTCAAGAATATTTTCTTTCATTTCACTCAAGGAAACCAAGTTCTCTTCCTTTCCTTCAAATCAGATTAGGTAGGGAGTTGTTTTTAAGTTTATTTCTATGCTTTGCTAAGTGTTGTTCTTGGTTCAAAATGATGATTTCATGGATTTTCTCTAGTTTTTCCATTTGGTTTTCTTCTTCCTTTTTCTTTGAACAATTCAGCCATATGGCCTAGGTGGGACTAAGATGATGGCTTGATGATGAGGACCTTGAGGGTGGGTTGTGAATCCATCACAAGTTAGGCCTCTAAAGCTTGAAAGTTCCACTTGATGCAAAACTTTAAAGAATAATATTTTTATGATGTTTTTATGATCTTGAGTTTAGAACTTGAAAGATGTATTTTTCACTTTGTCTTGCTAAGATATATTGGGTTGAATTTATATTTCTCTAAAGTCTTGGAGGAGCTCTAGTAAAGAAATAAAATGAACTTGCATCCATGTTTAAGTTTATGCCTTGCATAACCATGTTTACTTTCTATGTCATCACTAAATTCTCAAGAATGAATAAATGAACTTGCATATTCATGTTTAAATTTCCAAGCTTGCATTTCATGTTTAAATTTCAAGTTGTCACTTAATCTCTAAAGATAATAAAGAAGTTGCATCTCATGTTTATTTTATGCTCTCACTTTATTTTATAATGGCTAAAAGAGTCAATGCATGGCATGTTTATTTTATGTCATCACCTAAAAATCCTAGAGCTCAAAGACTTGCTTATGAATCATAAGCAAAGAAATGAGATAATTGGAGTTAAAGAATTTATTCTTTAAGAAGTCTTGAGAATTGGAGCTTAAAAAATGTAATTCTCATCTCCCTCACCGTCCTATGCGGACTACCGCGCTCCGTTGCTTAAGATCTCCCTCTCCTGGTCCTATGCGGATTACCCCGCTCCAGTTTCTTGCATCATGTTTATATTACAAGTTCTTGCATCATGTTTAATTTTCAAGTTATCACCTTAAATCTTAAAGATAAAGAAATGGAATTGCATATCATGTTTATAATTCCAAGCTATCACCTTATAAAGATAAGATTAAAATAAGGTTGCATAGCATGGTAATAATTCAAAGATGTCACCTAAATCTCTAAAGCTCAAGACTTGCTCCTTTTATCTTAAGTGAAATATTTAATTATGAACATTCTTTCAAGTTATAAATCGGTCCCATGGTTAATTTAGGCCTAAAGTCCTATGACTTCTTTCAAGTTTAACAAAAGGAATTAGTTTTAAAAGAGTTTTAAAACTTTGTAAGAATTTTATGGGAAGCTAGTAATTTATGTGTACTTAAAATGTGATTTGATGCTTATTAAGAATTTGGTGTCATTGATTGATTCCCTGGTTTGTATGTTATAGTTGTTGTTGCAAACAATGAAAACTTATGCATGAAATAAAGACATATTCTGTTCCTGGAAGAAAGTGTATTCCTGTAAGAGTGCAATTTGGAAAGATTCTGGCTAAGGAAAGATTTGGTATTTAAGCGTGTCCATTGTGACCCACCTCTCTTTCCTGGAATCTCCAGATGCATGATTACAGTTGGTATATATTATTTCGGCATAAGACTATAAATGAGAAAATGTTATGATGATTATGAATGAAGAATTGTATTATGATATAACATGCAAAGACTTAAAGGTGACTCAAAATATATGAGAAAATGATCCTTTGGACCCGTCAAACTATAGGCGGTGAAAAGGTGATTCTTGCCCCTAGTCTGTCTCTCAAAAGGGTAGAGACAAATTTTTACTTATCAAAAGGGATAAGTATGTGCTGGTGACGACTAGCAAGGTATGAGCTCATAACCTAGATTACTCCCAAAAGGGTGGAGTATAGGGTGGCCCAGGAAAATGATGATGAAAGTAACTTTAAGTCACCTAAGAAACTAAGTAAATGCATTATGTGAATATGATGTTCTGCTATGCATAGTATTTATGAGATGATGATGAGAAATATGATATTCTGCTATGCATAGTATTATGAAATGATGATGAGGAATATGATGTGATTTTATGCATAACTATGTTATTATATATGAAAGGAAAAGTTCATTATAAACATGACATGCTAAGTTTATGATGCATTATAAGACGCATGATTAAAACCACGAACCTCGGTAAAGTATATTTTGAACTTAATAAATCAATCTTAGCATGCTCACTATTTCATAATAACCCAAGGTTCCTGGGGACGATGATGATGACACAATGCATCATGAGGTGAGTACCCTACTGAGATTCTTTTTATAAGTTTCTCACTCCCTCTATTTTTCTTTCCATCTCGTCTTTAAAATAGAAGGAAGCGTTCGTGAATCACATTGAGGCTTTCAGGAGTAGCTGAACTTGAATCCTTAGTTTCACTCGTATATTTTAGATATCTATCCCTATCCCTGGAGTGTTATTACTAGGTGCCATTAATGGATGTCCTTCCATCCATATATTATTTATGTTTTATTAGATTGCCTACACTTAGTCTTATTCTGTTGGTAGGCAAAATATCTATATGTGATATGTAATTATGGATGCTGTATGATGGAGCCAATATATTATGATGTGATGTTTGTAAATTCCTATGTGTCTTTTAAATTTTGCTAAATCATTCACGTTAGCGGGCTACGTTTTCAATTATGTTTAAAAAAAAAAATGGCTCGTAATTTCACTAAGTATTTTCAAAGCATGATTAAGGAACTGAAGCAAAGAGTAAAGTCTAGTAATTAATCAAATCCTGCCTAGGTGTATTGGGTTAATTATTAGGTGTTACATCTTGGTTCTTGATCATGGAAATGGAAAGGCTATGTATTTAAAGGAATATGTATGGTGGTTGTGTGGTGGTTTGAGGTTAGAAATGGTGGAAGATGGTGATTCTTGGAAGAATGAAGAAGAAGAAGAAGAATTCTTGGAGCTTGAGAAAGAAAGCTTAGAAGTTGTGAAAAATGAGAAAAGTGTGTAAGCTTTCCTTGATGCCTATTTATAGAAAATGAAACACAAGGCAAGGAAAAGAAAAATATATCTTTGCAAGGTATGGCTAGGTATGGTTCAAGGCATGGCTTAAGGAATGGTTAGGTATGGTTCAAGGCATGGTTCAAGGTATGGGCAAGCATGGTTCAAGGTATGACATGCATAATTCTTTAAGCTTATTTTAATTGAATTTCAATATGTGATGGATGATTTTGGGGAAGGAGTGGTTGCCTATGTTTAAGGCTTAATGGGGGAGGAAAATCTCATTTTTAATGTTGGTTTACAAGTATGTTTAGGAGTTAATTTAGTTAAGCCATGGATTAGGAGTTGTAATTTGTGTTTTAGGTGAGATAATGAGTAATTAAGGTGGTTCAAGACAAGACTAAAGAGTGATCTTACTTGATTAATGCAAATCCACCTTTATTAGGGAGAAATCTCATCATGTGACAACTTCCATGATTTAAGGAAATTGATTGGAATCTTACTATTCATGAAAATGTGATATAAAGTCTTTAAATCAAGAAAAGGATTTTGAGCTTCTCTAAGCAATCTTAGGTTCTAATTAACCTCGATTAATTATTTTGATCCTAGATTAGTAATTAGAATTTAGTAATCTTTAATTAGAACCTAATATTGCTTAGGTTTTACTAATCACATCATTAGGCCCAAATGCACTTAGCTAGAACGGTAATTTTTCATAAAAACCTCCAGGACTACCGGGCTTAACCTAACATTAAACATTACTTTAAAACGCATTTAAAACCTTTTGGTGAAGTCCAGGCTTAATCGGCATGTAAATCGGTGTTACTTAGCCACATGGGCATTTTGGTAATTTTGCCCATCGAAACTCAAAAATGAGATTCTTCTACTATTACACACATAACACATATAATCCCCTATCATCATCAAAACATCCCTTTGAACATGGCGAGGGAATCTCATTTTCGGGTAAAATGACCTTAGGGCATTTTGGTCATTGTACAGGAAAAATTAGGCGTTACAAAAGACAAATTCAAAAGAAAAAAAAAGAGAAAAAGAAATAAAGAAAGAAAGAAAGAAGAGAAGAAAAAAATTAATTATAATATGCACAATCAATTATAAGGCTTGACTCAACTTTTCCCTAGTGAAGTCGCCATCTGTCGTAATGGCGATTGCAACGGATCGGTGAAAGAATTGATTGAAAATGGAGTCACCACTAAGTTTATTTAAGATGGAAAAAACATGGAAAAACCCATTTATTTTGGATTGTGATCTTTGAAACCAAGTTTGAGTTCGGGAGTTGGTTATGCATGGGAAGAGTAAGAATTAATCCTACACACCCCTAATACACCCATCCTTAGACGGTACCTTCATTGATTTGTGTAAATTATTAATAACCTTTTAAAATATTTATTTTGTTATTATTTTTTAAAAAGGAGATTTTGGAGTATCAAATCGTCAGATTCATTCAAAATCTATTAACAGTTACGGCTAAATTAACATTTTTGTTTGAAATAAAATATTTGACAAATAAATGAATAATTTAAATTGAATACATGAAAATAAAAATCTTTTATAAATTATAAATATTTACAAATAAAAAAAAACTTATTTTCATATTTTTTTAAAAAGGGAAAGAAAATAAATAAATTTTCAGGAAATTTTTGGATCATTAAGCGTCAAGCTCAAATGCCTAATATTAAGTTAATAAACCGTTGCGGCTAAATTAACATTTTTATCAAAAATTTCCCAAATAAATGAAAATTCAATAAATATCTCAAAGAAGATTTCATTAATATATATATATTTACAATTAAGACAAAAATTATAAAAATTTAATTTTGGCTTGACATGGATTGAAAATCACCTACTCCTACGTATCCCTGGTGCAATGGGAACCTCAAAGTCACATAGTTCTGTAGAAAATGATTATATGTTGATGAATTTTAATTATTAAAAGAGAAAATAAAAAATAAAAAAATGTATTGATTGATTTTAATTTTTGAAAATAAATTTTTAGAATATAGCTTTCACAGCTAAGATATTATAAAGTGAGAGTTATTAAGCCGTCACCCAGAACTGACTCAACCATCAAAATGGAAGTTTGTGACTACTTTTTCAAAATGCAGAGTTATTACATGTTCTTGCTATTTCTCCTTAATGCCCTTCTTTTCTTCTTTGTTTACTGAATTGTGCTGCCTAGATTTAGCACTAGTTGGTTTGTGTATCTTGTGGAATTAGCCCCCTGATCTCTCTCTTCTCTTCAGGATTGGCTCCTTGATCTCTCTTTGTGTTGCTCCTCTATTAGCTCTCAATGTCTCAGAACAAAATTTTTCAGAATAAAAATAGTGACCCCAGGATGTGAATCTTATCCCCATTTATAGCTTGCAATGAACTTGTTTGGTCCTCTTATGATCTGATGCTCATTTCATGGGATTTTTCTTTGAATGCCTTGATTCTCCAATCTTTTCATGCATTGTTTGGTGCTGCCATTCCTGACTATTCTTGTTCAATGCCTACTATTTTTTACTCTTGTGCATGTTTTGCTATAACTTTGTTAGGCGCTTGCACATTTCACATCTAACTTCATTGTCTTAATAGGCACCGATTCTTTTTTGTCAATTTTTTTGTTTTCTTTTTTTCTTTAAGGAATGATAAAAATAAATTAAAATGAATGGGCTGAAAAAATGATTTTTTTACTAAAAAAATGAAATGGGCTTGATAAAATAGAAAACTGAAATTTTTCTTTTACAACAACAAACAAACAAAAGACGAAATGGGCTCTTTTTTATTTAACAACTCAAAAACTTAAAAAGAAATGGGGTTAACAAAAATAACAACTAAAAATGAAACGGACTAAGAATTCTTCAAAGTAATAGCCTGAATTTTTATTTTATTTTTGGGTCTACAAAAGTGAGTGTTCACATATATATAACAAATGAGACACGGGGTTGGTATATACTATTGCCATTATTATTATTATATAATATATTACTATCGTTATTAAATAACAAGACCAGTGGTACATGCAATGCACGGGTTAGTATATATTATTATTATTATTATTATTATTATTATATGGAAGTATTAAAGCCTACAATTTCATTTTTGCTTTGCAGTTTCATTTTTTCTTATACTCCTAGTATAGTTTTGGCACATCATAATACTCCTAAATATTTGTCTAAGAACTTTAGCCACCCAATGATTTTTCTCTAGAGAGAAAAGCGTGGTTTCTCTCAATTTTCTTGATTAATCTCTTTCGGTAAGTAATCTTCATAAAATCTAGCCAGTTACTTTGCTTTTTATCTAGTCTGTGAATTTGAGTATGGCTGGTATAGTTTTCTCTCAATATTTTTCCTCTTTATCATCCCAAACTTAGTTTGGGTGATAATGTCAAATTTTTTTATCTTCATTATATTGTTTGACGTTACTAGTATCATTCCAGCTTCTAGAGTCAAGTTGTTAATGGAAAAGCACTCCAACCAACGGTGAGTGGGTTTAAGCTCATGGTAATACTTTTGGTCATTATTATTATTTTTACCAAATTATATAAATTATTTATGAAATTTTAGAATGATTTATGCCAAGAAATATGTCTTATGGATTATAGAAATGTTAGAAAATTATTGCTTTGTAGTTATCATGACAAATTATTATTTTAGAAAACTCATGGAACCATACTCGTTTTATGTATGATTTAGATTTATGACTAGAAAATTTTATGAATCTCAGTTTGTATGAATAGTAAGAATAATGAATTTTGTTGCTATTAATTTTTAGCCAATAAATAGTGAGAAACATAAGTTAAGCGGTATTATTTTAATCTTGGTACCAAGTGGTTCACTAGAGGACTAGCTCATCCATAGTAAGGAACCCAATGTGGTGTCCATTTATGGGACTTAGTCAGGTGCCCATTAGATTAGCCTTTGGCTCAATTCAGTTATCAGCTTAACTATTTATGTACAAATATCTCTTGTTCTCTACTAGTTACTGTTATGGATTAAGTTAAATTATTATTTTCAATACAGCTATATGTAATTGTATATAAAATGTTTTACATTAGTTGTATGTATATGTTATGTATTTTTGTTGTTGTCCCATGTGGGTTGTGAGTGGAGGCTCACTCATAAGTTTTGATGAACTCACCTCTTCTTTCTCCCCATAGATAAAGCTATAGTGTCAAATGCATAGGATCATCCTAGTAGTGTTATAGCTTCTTTGGTGAGCTTCGCTTTGGAGTGGAGCTTACTATTGGTTATGTCAGTTTAGTAGTGCTCAATAATTATGTAGGATCCAGACATGCATTTTGTTATTTTGACTACTTTCAAAATTTCAGACGTTTATTTAATTATGTTTGTCTTTGGCCCATATTATGGATTTTATGCAGTTTTATGTTCAGGATTTATGATTGAAAACATTTTCAGAATTATGGAATTTAGTTAAGCTTGAGATATTTTGAATACATTAATTTTATTTATGCATATTAACCAGTCCTGCCATCAAAGGCTTCTGGAATCCAAATTCTCACATACTGGTCACGTTCTCTAAGCGGGTCGTGACACGCTACTAATTCCTCATGCAAGTATCCACTCTCACATCACTTGTCTTACACTAACCTTTCAACCAAACACAAAGCCTTTCCCCATACTATTTCTACCTGCCTTGAACCAAAGCACTATGAAGAGGTTGTGACTCAAGCATGTTGGGAAAATGTTATCTATGCTTAGCTCGAAGCTCTTAAACAGAATCACACTTAGACTATCACTACTCTTCCACTAGGAAAGAAGCCAATCGAGTGCAAATGGATCTTTAAGGTCAAGTACAAAGTAGATGGGACGATGGAAAGGCATAAGCTCGATTGGTGGCAAAATGGTTTACTCAAACCCATGGCATAAATTAGCATGATACTTTCAGCCCTGAGTGAAAATGACAACCTTGAGGGTTTTGTTGGCTATTGCCGTTGCAAAAGGATGGTTTCTCAAGCAACTTGATGCAAACACAACATTTATACATGGGGATCTAAAAGAGGAAGTGTACATGAGTCCTTGGCTTGCAAATTCATGACAAGAAGCTTGTTTGCAAATTGCAAAAGTCATTGTATGGACTTAAACAAGCTAGTAGACAATGGAATGCTAAATTCATATCCACCCTTATTAGCACATGATTCCACCAATCAAAGTAAAATTACTCCATTTTCACTAAATCAACTTCACAAGCTTTCACAACCATTTTAGTTTATGTGGATGGTCTTGTTTTAACTGCAATGACCTGAAGAAATTGATTCTGCCAAGCTTTATTGGACAACCTATTCAAAATCAAGGACCTTGGAGACCTTAAGTATTTCTTGGGAATGGAGGTGGCTTGAACCAAAAGAGAAATTGCACTTTATTAGAGAAAATATGCACTTGATCTTTTGGAAGACACTGGTCTACTAGGTGTCAAACCCCCACCACCCTTATGGATTAGACCATCAAGCTCTCTAAGAAACTGGTAGTCCCCTAACTGATCATTTTAATTGACTAATACAAAGACCTGACATATCCTTTGTTGTTGGACATCTAAGTCAATTCCTAATTGTCCTACCACAGCTCATATGCAAGCTACTCACGGATCTCAAATACATAAAACAATCCCCTATTGGTATGCTCTTCTCAACTACTTCTAATCTCATCTTAAGTGGCTACTCTGACTCCTATCGGGAAACTTTAGATACTAGAAGGTCTGACCAAGTTACTGCTTCTTCTTAGGATCTTCTCTAGTCTCTTGGAAGAGTAAGAAATAGGCAATGGAGCTAGATCATCTTCAGAAGCTTAATATCGAGCCCTAGCACAAGCAACATGTGAAGGACAATGGCTATCCTACTTATTAACTGATTTGCAGTTACCAATTTCTAAACCAATGAATTTGTATTATGATAACTAATCTACACTCCATATAGCCTAACCAATTCCATGAGAGGACAAAACATATTGAAATTGATTGCCATGTCATAAGGGATAAAGTGCAGCAGGCCTCATCCACTTACTGCCAATCTCAACTTCTCAACAAATTGGAGATGTTCTCACCAAAGCATTAGCCACTAGACCCTTTTCATTACTTCAGTCCAAGCTGGGAATGCTTGATTTCCACGTCCAGCTTGAGGGGATGTTACTGGATAGTATTAGTTGATAAAATAAATTGTAAATCAATTAGTTAGGCTCAACTGTTAAGTGTTAGTTTTCTGTTAGCTTTCTGTTATGTAGCCAGCTGGATCTTTAGCTGAAGTGAGACTATATAAGTCTTTAGTTGAGCCACTATATCTTCATCTTTCATCTTTCAATTATTCAATAACACACTTTGAAGTTTAGTTCCAAACTCTAAGTTCTGGTTTTCTTCTTTCTTGCTCAAGGTTGATACCCTCTCACAAATAGTATTAGTGCATTGTTGCTTACATTAGTAGCAATTATGTCATGATTAATGATGTAAATCAATATCCATAGTCCTTAATAGAATAGGAATACCGTTTTAATGTTGAGTTAAATGACTAAACATAATGGGAACATCATTTTAACATTGATTTCGATGACTTATCATTTTTATCTCAATGAATTGTGATTTTTAAGTGAGATGGCATATTTTAATTGGGTGGACAACAATGTGACAAAGTAGAGGAGACGCAAGATTTCCGTCCATTAAGTAAATGTTCAAGTTAGTCCTTAAAATTACATGTGTGAGTCATTTTGATCATTGAGATTTTAAAATTAACCTTTTAATCCTTGAAATTCTAAAATGTGAGTCACATTAGTCTATGTGTAGTCACATTTTCATTGATTTATCACATTAATTGACATATTACTAATAGGTTAATATTCTACTTGATTCCTGCAATTAAATAGCATAGAGATAAACATAATTTAAGATTATGATATGAATTTTACTACATATTAACAACATTGTTAATATATTTGACACATGTAAATAGTTTGAACCTTTTATTCAACCATGTCACCTTTGAGACCAAGTAAGATGTCACTTTATCATTGATATGTCACTTAGCACAATATATTAGGAAAATGTGAAAGTAAAGAAATACAAACAAAGACAAAGACTAATTTGAGTTACATTTTATAATTTTAGAGAATAAAAATTATATATATATATATATAACAATAAATTTAGGGACTAACTTAAAAATTTTCTCCAATGAGGGAGTTACTTTTTGCATTTAGCCATGTACCAAAAATAAAAGAAAAAATAAAAAGACCATTAATGCAAAACGAGGCAGAGCTGGACGCTATTGAATTGCCTTGTTCAAGAAAGAAAATCCAGCTTCACCCAATGGAAAGAAAGAACCAAATTCGTCCCTCTAAAATTTCGCGTCGACCAAATTGATCCTATAAAAAAAACTTCCAAATTGGTCCCTCCTAAATTCAAACGTCTACCAAGTTAATCCTCTGTTAACATCACTAACGGAGCATGCTTACATGTCCGTTTATATTGTTAACATCCACTAACATCCATCTTCTTCATTTCCCTTTTTCTTCTTCTTCAAGTTAAACCCTAGCCCTAAACTTATCTATAATTTACCTTGCTCTTTCTAAAAACATGAATTGGAATGCAAGGACAAACCAAAATAGAAACAACAACGATTATGAAAACGAAGACCTTCCTCATATACAAGAAGCCACAGCTAGTACACAGACATTTTTGCATCATACTCACATTAATAATTTGGTAATGCCATGTCAATTTCACAAGTCCTAAGCAAAATTATTCAACAAATCAGTCCTTTAATGCTTAATTTTTCTTTAATCTATTCTAATGAAACAAAAACCATCTCTTAGCAAATCACAAGTCCATATACGTTATTCTTTCTCTTCCTCCTCCTAATAAATACACACGTGTGAATTAGTTTCGACATGTATGAAATCCAATCAAAATCTCATCAAATAGCAATATCTAGTGATTAATTGCTTCGAAAAAAAAAGAGAACCAAGATTTTAAAGCAGGATTCCTCGTGAAAGGGGAGCCTCATGAGTTTAGGAGATGGAGATGAGCCTAAGGAGAGATTCTGGTGAGGCATGGATCAGAGGCCTTCAGGGAGAGAGGCGAGGTTGGAGTCAAGCCACGCTTCCACCGCTGGGATGACCATTCGACACCCTCTCCATCACCAAGAAGACCAGGAGCCGAGACTGAGACACGATAAGTAGCCGTTGCCATCGCTGGAGACAAATTAACAAATGGAGATTGGGGCTAGGGAGATGAAGAAGGTGGAAGGAGCTGGGTTTTAAATGACAATACAAAATGACATGATTTTGTTTAGTGGAGGATTAATGGTGCCATGTAAGCATAGTAATGACTTGTAAGCATACTCCATTA
This sequence comes from Dalbergia oliveri, assembly GCA_030441495.1. Lineage (NCBI taxonomy): Eukaryota > Viridiplantae > Streptophyta > Magnoliopsida > Fabales > Fabaceae > Dalbergia > Dalbergia oliveri. The sequence continues at coordinate 22,863,916 of JAMLFY010000012.1, forward strand.
GTGATTAACAGAGGATTAACTTTGAGGACGTTTGAACTTAAGATTAATCAATTTGGGAATTTTTCTTTTTATAAATATCAATTTGGTCGTACGAAAGTTTATGAATTTGGTAGTTTTGTTAAGGGAAAATAAAAATAAAAATAGAGAGGAAAATCTCAGCAAAGAGAGAGAAAGAGTAGGAGAGAGAGAGAGAGAGGGGGTTGGGAAAGGAGACGATGGACCAGGTGTCTGCGCATCAAGTTTGACCTTCTCCTACCCTTCCCATCGCCTTCCTTCTTCCCACATTCCTCTTCTCAAAACCCTTCCTTAAATCATCTCTCATCCCATCACTTCTTCCTGTGCTTTTTTTTTTTATTCTTTCTTTCTTTCTCTGTACATGCTTCAAAACCACATTATTTTATTCCTACCCATTTAGAGAACCAAATTTTCCTCATCGTTCGATTTGGCACCAAGAACTTGAGATTTGAAGTTGGATCTCAGAACAATAACACCCATTGAAATATAAAAATCGCGTTCTAGAGGGCAGATTTGAAGGCACTCATTCTCAATCACAATTCATGGGTAATTGTTGCGCGACTCCCTCGGCTGATCATGGCGACAAGAAGAGCAACAACAAGAAGAAGAACAAGAAGCAGAACCCTTCGACGACGGGTTGAGCTATCACCACCCGGGCGGCAACAAGCTCGTGGTCCTGAAGGAGCCCACGGGCCGCGAGATCGGGCTTCGGTACGAGCTGGGCCGCGAGCTGGGAGAGGGAATTCGGGATCACGTACCTGTGCGTGGACAAGGGGACGCGTGAGGAGCTCGCGTGCAAGTCGATATCGAAGAAGAAGCTGAGGACCGCCATTGACATCGAGGACGTGAGGAGGGAGGTGGAGATCATGAAGCACCTGCCCAAGCACTCCAACATCGTGTCGTTGAAGGACACCTACGAGGACGACAATGCCGTCCACCTCGTCATGGAGCTCTGCGAGGGCGGCGAGCTCTTCGACCGGATCGTCGCCCGTGGCCACTACACCGAGCGCGCCGCGGCGGCGGTCACCAAGACCATCGTCGAAGTCGTTCAGGTGAGCGTCGAACAAATTTCCCGGTTTTCGTTTATAATTTATAATTTTTTTGTTGGTTATTATTAAAGAAAATGTAATATTGTTTTTTTCATCTTTGTTGTTTGTTTATAAAGTTTAGGGAAGGAAATGGTGAAAACAAACAAAATTGAGCTTTGGGTGGTTTCTAAAGCGTTTGACTAGATATGGCTCAATTTTATTTTATTTTATTTTATTTTTCAATAGCAGAATCAGTTGCGAAACAGGTTTATGAGATGGCTGTGTTTACTGAAATCGGAGTGCCTTAGTGCCAGGGAGAATCATCTTTTGATGAGCCGAGTACTTGGACGTGTTGATGGGAAAGTGCCGTTTTCTTGAAGACTATGTTTTCTTTTGTTTTATTTTGTTTCCTTTTTTTATAGAAGTTTCTCTTGTTGTCCGGGTGATTCAGCATCATAATTATGTGTTTAGCTATATATTATAAGAAAAATGCTAGGAAACCCAAACCGTAGCCCGACACGGTGACGTTTGTAACTGTTGCAATTTAATTCTTGAATTATTCGTCACTAGTCGTGTGTAGCACAACTCATATTATAAATAGCATCTACTGTGTTATCTGTCGGTGAAGTGCTGTTTTGTGGATCTCACTTATGGAACTATTTTTACAAATAAATTCTGTATCTTAATCATAATGGAAATAACGTTTGGAGTTGAAATGTTGGGCCAGATGTAATTTATTTTGCAGTTGGTTTGGGGATTATTTGCTCTCAGTGACACTGATGTACATAGTGTTTTGCTTTTATTTGTATTTTTGCTATTGGAAATTTGGGATTTAGTCATGATTATTTTGCATATTATTGTGTTTCAGATGTGCCACGAACATGGGGTGATGCATAGGGATCTCAAACCTGAGAACTTTTTGTTTGGAAACAAGAAGGAAACCGCACCTCTTAAGGCTATTGACTTTGGATTATCAGTTTTCTTTAAACCGGGTAATAGTTCTTGCTAGTAATTGAATCTCCTGATGGTGTTACTTGATTTTCATCATTTTGTTGCCAACAATACCATCCGTTTTCAATTAGCTGAAGTTTGTTGTTGTTGGCAGGTGAAAGATTTAATGAGATAGTTGGAAGCCCATATTACATGGCTCCTGAGGTATTAAGGCGAAACTATGGCCCTGAAGTAGATATCTGGAGTGCTGGAGTGATTCTTTACATCTTACTCTGTGGTGTTCCACCGTTTTGGGCAGGTTGGTTTTGTGTTCTGAATGATATTTTTTGCATTTAAGACTGAGATCTAAATTGTTCAGAATCTAATTTCAAGTCACTGGGGGGTTTATGCTACAGATATACTTAATGTATTTAGAATACTAGCAGAAGCTTCTGAAGAAAAACCATGCTTTTGAGCTCTACTTCTGTCAGAGAAGTGGTTGGTTTGTTACTACTGAATCAATATTGTTTTCTAGTCCATGTCATCTAGCTAAACTGTGGTAATAAATACAATGTCTTTGTTACACTTGAAGACTTGCACTCATCAGCATGATCTGTCTTCCGAGGATTAGATGCTATGATTACTAATTACGTACTAGTGATGTTGGACTCATCAACATGATTGTGCTTTGGATTGATAGGTTAATGAACTTGAACCATTTGTTTCATTTCATTTATTTTGGCTGGATTAATTTTAGTTACTATTTCCTGTATGTAAGGGGTCTTATTCTCATGAATTCATTTACTATGATCTTTATTATGTGGATGAAGGCATTATTTTCACTAGTATGTGTGGTAACATACTCTTGTTTTATCCAAAAAGCATACTTCTGCTTTATAGTTTACATATATTGTATTTGCATTTATATATTTAGAGCAAGAGAAGGGATGATACAATAAATACTTTGACTTATATTCTTTGCATAGGTGCAATCTATGTTACATAATTATTTCTGACTTCTTATGTGTGATAAGATTCATTTTCTAAATCTTTCGTCTCTCTTAAAATGTAGAAACTGAACAGGAGTTGCTCAAGCTATTATACGATCTGTTGTTGATTTTAGAAGGGAGCCATGGCCAAAGGTATCAGATAATGCAAAAGACCTTGTGAAGAAGATGCTTGATCCTGATCAAAGCGCCGACTTTCCGCACAGGAAGTGTTAGGTAATATACAGTTTGTATAGAATGCTGAGGTAGATGAAGTAAGGCGTAGATTGTATTGAGCATTTTCTGCGCAGAATGCTGAGGTAGATGAAGTAAAGTGTAGATTGTATTGAGCATTTTGTGCTAGAGAATCAGCAATTTTTTGTTTTTGATTGCACAAAGGAAATGTGACGATGGTAATGGAGCTTGTTTACTAAATGCAGATCATCCCTGGTTACAGAATGCAAAGAAAGCACCTAATGTTTCATTAGGGGAAACTGTAGAGCAAGGCTC